>JAOVVB010086595.1:0-13476 GCA_028570985.1 Heterobranchus longifilis
ACACACACACACACACACACACACACACACACACACACACACACACACACACACACACACACACACACACAAAAAAAGTGGTTTGGGGGTTTAGTTATTCTTTAACAAAACATTTCCACCAACACCTGCAGTATTTAGAAAAAAATGCTGCAAAGTGAGAAAACAACCAAACACAGAAACGTTGCAAGTAGCACAGACGACAACGGAAACAGAGGACACTAAAAAGTGATGCACACGGCTGTATGCCTGCAGGTTCCCAAGTAGAGCGCCCAACTTTGAAGCCAATTAGTGGCCAAACAGTGGAATTACAACTTCTGGGTCCGTCGCGTGATGCCATGGGGCCCAACAATACTTTTCCCCATAGACTTACATGGCGAAAGTCTATAACGTCTATAATTTAACCACTGCAGAATGTCTCGTTTCACTATCAGTTCTCTTTAAACGTCCATGTACACTTATTGTTGCCATGGTTTGTGACTCATTAAGTTATTGAAGTTATCCATAAGTGGTGCTGGAAAATTAGCTAAAATGCATGTGTTGTTATTGTTTTAATCTATATTTATTTTCTTTCCATTTTAGGAATCTTCCAGGACTCATTTTAAATAAATATTACCACAGTAACAGGCTCATTGGTAATTTATTCTCACTTCACACATTATATATATACTAAAAATAAAATCCCCCAGAAGGTAACAGAGTTTCCGAAAGGCCCTGGAGTCGGCTGTAATTTCAAAATAAAAGTCCCAAAAGATAACAGAAGCTTATGGCTTTAAACAGGTCGTATCTATCAGCATATAAAGTAGTTGTAATGGAGTATTTGTACATTGTTGGTACTAATGAATACTCTGTTTTATAAATATGCAGAAAAAGCATCAGAACTCCTTTTTATTACTGCTGCCTCCATGAATGCACCCGTAAATACATAAACCCCCCTGATGCTTATCTTCACAGTTTGAAGTTTTGGTATTTAATGATTTCATTTAAAAAAGTAAATGACAGTTAATAATAGAGTTACTGAACTAAATAACCTTTAAAGAAGTGAGGAGCAGAAAAAAAAAGCTCTCACCCTGGAGGATTTTTATTTTCCTTGTCTGATTGTTGTGAAGATATTTGGCCACACCACCACACACACACATGCACACACACACACACGCACACACGCACACACGCACACACACACACAGGCCTGCTCCAGTTGACACACAGTGATGATACGCCAACTGGCTGATTACCGGCAGGCCTCTCTGTGCAAATATTTACCAGATCCCTGAATAACTGACAAAATAAAACATAAGCAGGGAATAAATTAAGAGGGAAAACGTTGATCCCAACCTGAGAGAGAAAGATATCTACCCGTAGTAAATATCTGATGAAGTGGGAGAAAAAGTGAAGGAGATGAGGACAGAGAGCGGAACCAAAATGGAGAGGACAGGGGAAAAGAGAAGGAAAGCTTCCCTCTTAGTGGGTTAAGCTTTTCTCCATTAGGGAACACCAACTGCATTTGGGATGAAAACCAAAAAAAAACTCTCAAAGTTTTTGCACAATTTAGGTCATCTAAACTTCCTTATCCAGGGCAATTTTAAACTATGCACTCAAGTAAGGAGAAGAATTGAAAAGAAAGGTATCTGAAATCAGAGCTAAAGAGAATTTCAATAAGGCACATGACGCGAATGAAGAGAAACGGGGGGGGTTGCTGTGACGTCACAGAGGTCGACATGCGACATCTGACTAAGAGAGGCTGACGCGGTGAGACAGTTTGGCATTTGAACAGGAGGCATAACAAGAGGGAGGTTTACCTGAAATGACATGATTGTAAAGAGAATCGCATGGTGCCGTAACTCACACCATGTCAGGCAAAGTTCATCGTCAGATAAAATCAATCAGCCGTTGTTGATACCACGGGGAATTGTGATGAATAAAAAGCAGTGAGGGTCAGATTAAATTCCACTTTATGCCCGGGGAGGTGAACCACTGGAGGTAAGATCATTTGACCATTCATCCATATTACTCTCTCTCCTCTCCGCTCTGCTGCTACAAGAGCAGGTCTGTGCATGGCAGATTGATGACTTTAGATAGGAAACCCTTCACCTTGCTTTGCTTTGAATGGGAGCAGTCACTGAGGTGTTGAACTGTCTGTGTTCACTAATAGCCCAGCAGTGGTGCACATCCACAGAGCACCAAGCAAGGAGTAATGGACCGAATGCTTTTGTCCTAATCCAGGACATTTATGTTACCTTGCAGTTTAAGGCCGGAGATATACTTGCTTCTAAATACGCGAACGCATGACACTGCCTCGCGTAATCTGCATTCATTGTGTACGCACTCAGAAATAAACGAGACGTCTACGCAAACGGATGGTCAGACGGCAAGTATATTTCCGGCTTAACTCGTCAGCTCTGAAACGGAGCTCATGCAACTAAAGCTATGCCCAGCTTGTAATTTTCAGAGTTAAATTTCATTTAATTATATGATTATGATGCTTTACTTTAATTGACAATTCAAAAAGCGCTGAATGCCTTCGCCGCTTTTATTACCATTCCTAAATGGACCCGAACTTGGCTCTTTTCAAGTGTAGCGGCACTTCGTGCCGATTAAGTGTCGCTTTCCTTAAACACAGTGAGGGTTTTTTCGTTTTCCTGCTGCTGTTTGTTTTGATTACTCTCCCGGGCAGAGGAGGAGGAGAAACACAACAGGGGGAGTGTCACTGACAATCCAGAGGTGCACTGCAATTTTCATGTCAAGATTGTCCACATTTAATGGCATCTTGAACCAGGCTGCTCAGACACATTGCACACAACGTCTGATTATTCTTGAATTGATTAAGGCTCTTTCTTGAGGTGTTAGTATGCCCCCGACATCAAAATAGCAGGGTCCGGCAATTTCTGATTTCTGAAACAGCGGACAATCCGACATTCTCTCCCACGTCCCGCAGTGTATGGCCCGGCATGTGTAGGTGACAAAGTAAGCAGGGTTTGAATTTCTTCCTCATGCTCTATTTTTCATTCTTCACATAACTACTTCTGTCACTTTTCGCACATATATCAACAAGTGCGACACTATGAATCCAGGAAAGATTGTCCAAACGTGTCAGCCATTATCGCCATTTGTCCATCGCCCTATCACCCCTGTCTGTGTGGACGTTCGGTACATCTATTCACACTTTTTGCATTCCATCGTGGTTGGACGTCATGTCGTATGAACTTGTTTGTTTAGACTTATATTTCTTTCATTATACATTGTTCAACCAGAAATATATAGTTTTATTCCGATTTTTTTGGCAGTAATGCCAGACCAGCAGAGTAAAAGCTAATAGAGTCCTTACCAGTAACTCTAATGCAATAACATTTCAAACTACAGCCTCAAATATTTTATTTGAACATTATCATTTTCACACAGTTGGGTTAGTTCAAAGATATTATGTTGGATTGCAGTACATGTGCTTTATGTTATAATGTCCATCCAAGTATGAGTTCAAGGGATTCAGGGACAACATCTTTATTTAAACAAATCTTTTGGTGTAGACCGAGCCTCTTAAGCAATTCCCTTCCTTTAGCCCAATGCTAAATCTCCTGTGTGTGTAGACAACGGGCAACTGACAGGTAGTGTTTCTTGTTTTGACCTGATGTCAGGCTATATATCAGCAGTGCAGAGCCTTGGGAGTCTGGAGGCAGAGGAGTGATGTAATTTACGGCTTTAGCCCCAGCTCTACATTGTCACTGGAAAAACAACAAAGTAACGTTTCTCTGAAAATTGTTGTGTTAGAGTGTATCCAGCTGTTATGCTATGCTAACCTGGCTAGTGATAGCCAATAAACAAAAGGCTAACAAGCCCATAACTAGTGCCTTATACCCTGCATGTTGCATTTAACATGAATATATGACCTGAACTTTCCTGGATGAATGCAGACTTTACCTAACTGGGGGTGTGCATGTGATTTGACTCACCGCCCGGTCATAGCTCTTCCTCCCTGTGGCCAGCCCACTCGGTTCGAAGGACGGCACTGAATACCCGTCGGGTGCAGTCTGCCATCTGGTCCGGCCAGCTCGGTCGTCAATGTGTTTCTTCAGTTTAAAAGGTGTGCATACATTTCTGCTCTCCATCCTGTGCAGTTCAGCACCTTATGAGGCACTATACATAATAGGTTCTTGTCAAAAAGAGCAGCAGAGTTTAGAATAGTGGTGATTGTGATGATTCCCAAAATGTGATTGCTCAACAGGAATTGAGACTTAATGGTCCACATGAGCACAACAACCTTCAAGTATACCTTTATGTTGCTGCTGACAGATTTGTTGAACTGAATACTTATAAGAAACTTCAAAGTGATTGGTTGGCCTTTTCCCCTGTTGAAATTCTATCAGACGCATGCATGCCCTTGCACATTCCCAAGGACTGGGTGTGGTGCATTGCACAGCATCACTATGCCCTTGCTGACCTACAGGCTGCAGTTCAGGATCTGTGCTGCTGCCAATTCATATTCTGTGAGCATGAGAGAACCGAGAGAGCTGTAATACCTACTACTGTGTATGGCGCACTAGGGACAAATACCCTGATCCCCAAGGTCCACAGAGCATTAGATTGCTTTCACATAGATAAGCAAGTATAGCTGCAGGTCTCTTATTTAATGCTGAACACCATTATATGTGGCTTTACATTTACACTAGTCTTTACACTGTATTGTGTTTTTAAGAGACATCTGACATTGAGTTTTGTTAACGTAAAGAGAGTAGACACTGCTCACTCTCACCTACATTTATTGATTTCTTTATTTTTGTGTCATGCACACAAAGTGCCCAACCCTCATGGGTTTACAAGACACCAACATTGATGTTCCAGTGTTCAAACAAATCGTCACATTTCATTTCAGTACAAAATTCAAAGTCGCTCTACAGTTTTACAACAGAAAATCTGCCACAAAAAAAGGTTCCCTTTCTCAACTCCAAGCTCCTCTTAATCATCTAGCCAAAAGAAGTCATATCATCAAACAAATCAAACATAAATGGAGGTGATTTTACTGAAAAGAACATCCCTTATGTCCTCATAAATGGGACAGTAAAACGAAATATCCCCTAGCTCACACAGCAACATATGCAGGCATATGTATTCTGGTTAACAAAGCCATTAATGGGCATATCAATGTCATTGTGAAACCAAGGTTGCACACGGTCCTGCATGAGTTGCAAACTTCAATTACCGTGCTTTTTCTGTATCTTTTCAGTCGTGTCATTGTCCATGCAGAAACAATGCAACATTTCCATGTAATCTGAAAAGCAACACTTTAAAAATACGCTGTGATAGATTGGAAAGTAAATAATGAAAATGGCTTGGAACATGATCCCATTATTTTCTACCCTGCCAAACAGTGAAATTGACATTTGTGCCACACATAAAAAGATGGTGGCATATTCCAGGTAAATGTTTTGAGATTGGGGAATTATTCCATCACTGTCTGACCCGTGGACAGGAACATGATCCAATCAGTCAGTGACTGACAGCTCTTTGCCCCCACTGCTGTATGATAAATTGTTGGTCTAATGAGGGTTTTTTCTACCAGATGTACTGTAGTTGGCCCAGTTTCTTCCTTCCCGTTCAACCAAAACACCATCCTTGTAATCATCCGTGGTAAAGCAAGTTATATTTTTAAAATGCTCATTCCTGGCAACTCTAAGGTAAAGTAAACTGTCACAGAAATACAATTTGGGGGAGTAGGTCTGGATTGAATGTTTTTCACTCCGGTATAGTGGAAACAACTCCCTGGCCTGTTTATATTTCTTGAAACCAATCACAATCGCCTTGGGCGCCGTTGCGCCCCGGCTGCAGCGAAGGGACTTTGAGAACCACACGGAAGGAAGGAGGGACTTCCTCCGGACGGGGTCTCCTCCCGGCGGAAGTGTAAGCTTCATGCCGACACTGCTTACGTACCCAGCCAGACTAGGCCTACTTCAGCAAATTCAGCACACAAAGCCTGGGCTTCATGGAGTGACATTTATTGTCACTGAGCTTAACACAGCTTCTTTCTGCAAAGAAATTGTGGATGTTCTGATCACGCTCAGCAGAAGTGGTATACCAACAGTCATGTTATGCAAATACAGCACTGCCAGCATCTTTTGAAAGGCAGAAAAATACCAGTTCCCAGCCAGACCACCCACCACCATGTGGTACTGGGTAGCAGTGTGTGATCACTGTTTACAGAGGTCTGCACACATCAGTATTCCACTTGTTTTCTTTCATGTAACCACTGTAGAGGAAACCTGGAAAAACCAAATCTTTTTCTCATTGACAAATGCCTTCAGCAAACAGTCAATTTCAGCCAAGACAGCAGTCCTAATAAAAGAGCTGGCAGCAAAGTTTGACAATAGGGTCAACTTTGTGTATTGTACATTTGTATCTAAACATTGTTACTTGTAATGTTTCTGTTTTTGCCTTTTGTTACCTGCCTAGAGACTAAGGATGAAAATTAGCATTCTTGCTAACTCCGGCATTTTTCTACTGATGTTCATTAACGTGCTCTGTCCCTATAAATACATTTGCAAGTTGCATACATGGACAATTTAGGCAAGGCAAGTTTATTTGTACAGCATGTTTCGGCAAAAAGGCAATTCAAAGTGCTTTACATTAAACATTAAAAGGACATTTTAAGTAGTAATACTCGAGAATACTGAATTTCTTAGCATTGAGAGGGTGTGCTTTTCATACAGCAAAAGTTTTCTACTTTTTATCCAGGATTTACACTTTCAACCCTCCAGTCACAATTTCTGTTACATCAGATTCTGTTACACTATGCCATCTTAGTCCAGGGGTTAGGTTGTGAGATTAAGCTTACAAGCTCTGTCTTAAATGCCTGTAGTCATTTTATATCTTTACATGAACTGAATACTACTGGATTCGCATTTGACTCGAAACCTCTCTTTTGTCACCATCAGGTAAGTTAATCAGTCCGTGAGATCAGAAATCTATCTAATCACTCAGCAAAATCACAAGTTAATTTAATCAGTGAGTGCAATTGGTTGTACCTGCAGCCCATTTCAAGCCCCATTACCACCCGTGTGCAGTGGTACAGACATTTATACCCCAGTGCTGGTCAACAAAAGGACGGATATAGGCTTTTGGCAGAGGTTAACACACCATTTTCTGATTTCTTGCATCAGTGTATTCTTTTTTACATGATTTCTGTATTTTTCTGTATGATTGATTTAGATTGTCAGGGATTTATAAATATTTCATAATAGCAGTTGGCTTGATTTTAACAAGCATGGTCTATTGTATCCATCTTGTCCAAGATGTCTTGTCCAGCCCCTCCAAAATGACATGAAAATGTTGGTGGAATCTCCCTTTTAATACACAGTGCCTTGAGTGTTTTCCAGTATGATATGTCGAGTTTCTGTGTTTAAAGTAAAACTTAGTTTGAGTTGAGATTTAAGAAACAAAAATGAATCTCAATGTTATCGAAAATGTCTTGTTAAATCATTTGTTAAAACATTGTATTTGTTAGCATTTCAGTGAAAGCAGTTATTTCATTTTGTTTGTTTATAGCACATATTGAACCTTAAAATTATCCAGCATGCCCCAGCTAACACACAAAAGCCCAGCTGTCCATACTGTCAAGACCAAAGTGGCTGAACTGAACTAGAAGGATGTAAAGTGATCAATAAATGTGATCAACAGCGTGAATGGCTGGTTGAGTGGACAATTTCAGGCTCTATTAACTTCACTGATGGTGTGAGAGAGCCAAAGATTAGGTTTGTCAACAAACAAATCTCCAGAATCTCAGATTTTCCAACCATCCAGACACTCGTTAATCTGATTATCCATCCATCCTCTTGTTTATACGTCCATGCAATTTCCCCCTCTTTACTTTATCATGAAATGTTTGTCGAAAGCTCGCTGCTGCATGCTGCCCCAGGCCCAGTCACTGTCGGCCCTGAGCAGGTGCCTTATTGGCTGTGTGAGTCGCTACATGTGGTGAGAACTTTCCCAAAAATCTTCTTACTTCAGCAACATTTTTGTGCGTGTGCATCTTTGTGTTATTATCTTTATTTTTCCTGGGTCTGCTTCTATGTCTTGTGCACTGATGGCGTGACCTAGGAATGTGACCCACAGCAATCTGGAATTTGTCACTGAACATCAGCCCCTCACTCTAACACTTGCCGCAGGCTGTGGTCATGTTGTTCATGAGATGACCTAAAGATGAGAATGTCATCTGTATGACAGACGGTTCCTTCCAGTCCTCAGCATCTGCTTCTGGAAGTGATCGGTTGCCGACAAAATCCTGAATGGCAATCTGTGAAAACGGTAACTTCCAAAAGGTGTGGTGAACACAGTGGTTCTGGGTGCCAGAATCCAGCTGTGGCATCAAGTTTTGTAAAAACTTTTGCTCCTTAAGCGGCCAGGGTTTCGTGGACGGCTGGCAGGATGTGCCTTTCTTGGTAGATGTACTTGTTTAGGTGGGTTAGGTCAACGCAGATCCTGATCTTTTCCTTGGGCTTCGGCACCACAACCTAACCCGACACCATCAGATGGTTGTTTCACAGAACCATCTGAGGAGCCGTCATTAGAAACTGTTTGGAAAAGGGCAGGCGCTTTGAAAAGATTCCTGACAGGCGATTGGACCAATCATCTGTTTATCACACTCAGGAGAAGTGCAGAAAAGCCTTTGCTCTTCTTTCAATTAAGAAATATTCTCCAGTTCTGATATAACCAACGCTATTGCGGTATCTTAGCATCAATGTGGAGCCACCATTGTTGTTTTGAATGAAGAGTCGCGCATCACACCTAAACCACGACCATACCTGCCAGTACCATTAGCTCCTCACAGGAATGCGGAGCCACCATTGTTGTTTTGAACACCTAAACCATGCCTGTAGCTACAAGTCGCTCCTCACAGTACGCTGATTGGTCCGGTCAAATCTTGTCTGGACCCAAACACTTGTACTGGAGCCTGGCAAGATGGATACGTGCGATCAAGAAACCTGCAACTCTCTTGTGATATCCCAAGAATCCATCTGCCATGCAAGGTAAACCATCCCTGCACACCAATCTGTGGGCTCTTCGATGGGTGCAATCATTCCCATTTTCCCCATCTGCTGGAGTTACTCTTTAATTCTGTCGACCAATGGTACACGATGTGGAAGTCCTTTTTACCCTTGCCATGGGCGCTTTTTACTGTCTGACTTTCTCTGTGAAACTTTTTCTTGAATTTTACCATATCCACGTGTGCTTCTTTCTGGTCCGTGTTAGTTGTCTCATGCAGAGAAGGTTTCTTGATTTCTTCGTGTTGTTTGATTTTTAGGACAGCCTTTGCCAGTGCTAGTTCACTATCTATCTGCAGGCTCTGACAGCCCGTGGTGTCACCTCCAACCTGTCCAGAATCATTGCCTCTTGCAGTCCGACATATTGACAGTGTTCTGCCAGTTTATGAACTGCAAAGATAAAAAGATTCAGCTGCTTCCCCTGACTCTTGGCATTCTCTGTTCAGTTGAGCCTGATCAAATTATATTCGCAAATTCTCAAAAGCGTCTCTTAGGCCCTGATCAGACGGAATGTGTTTTGCAGGTTGGAAGACGCGAAACGCACCACACTGCCTTTTTGTTGAAGCTGACCAGATCAGACAGAGCGGTTTTTAGCAACCTGCATGAGCCTGCATTCTGTAGACCTGATTTCTTTTTCAGTGACTGCATTCCTCCAACAACACAGGATGACGATCTGAGGGATACTTTGCTGATTTAAATCCAGCTCTCTGGTGTGTGTCTGTGGCACCAGTGCATGGAGGTCCGGTCTACGAGTGGAGGTCTGCCGATATCGGACACTGCCCACAAGATGACACAGAGCTGGTTTTAAATCGGCAAAGTACCCCGTTAGATAGTTGAGGCTACAATTTGGTCAGATATGTCTTGCAGCTTGCCTAGGGCGACATTGAAATTGAGCTAACATTAGCTTAACACAAAACATGTACCTCCCACTTGTTGTCATTGCGACCACAGAAGCCCTGCCTCTCAGTTCATCTGCTTGGACAATGGGAAGAAACGCTTCATAACGTCAGGCACTTTTCCACTCTGAGTTGAATTTTTGTTGAACTCGATGCGTTCAGGGCACTCCTGTGAAAAGAACGCAAGGTGCTCTGCAATGCTTCTTCCAGCATTCCCAAAATGTCATCAGCGTTCATTATTTTTAGCATTAGATTAAGTGAGTTTTGTATTAACATTTTTCATTTTTCCCTGTGACTGATTTTTATGTCACTCTTTCAGGACAATGTTGTCACCACTCCCTACCTCCTCACTCTTCACTCAATCTATCACCCCTACACAGTTAAAATAGACCACTGTGGTCAACTTTCTGATTCGTCACTTCTCAGTCATACTTATAAAACTGAAGTTAATGACAAAACCCATTGGCCTCTGTTTTGACAATTTGTCACAAATTCAGATGTGATGAATTTACTCTTGGATTGGAAATAAAGAACGGAAGTACACTCACTGGGGGAATTCATAATACATACACATTTCTGCAGCAGCTGTCGCCTAAAATGCCATTTTTATTTCGACCAGCAACTTTTTAAAGATTTATTTTTTTTGCTTTTTGCCTTTATTGATAGTACAGCCGAAGGTAGACAGGAAAGGGGAAAGAGAGAGAGGACCACATGCAGCAAAGGGCTTTAGCAAAGGGACTTTAGCCTCTGTATATGGGGTGCACGCTCTACCACTGAGCCACCAGTGCTCCCCAGTAACTGTGTCTTGAAGATGTCAGCAATTTGATTTCATTTTTATGTCTCCACATCATTACATGACTGTGTCACATAATTATATTTTCTTTTCCTCACATGGGACATAGTTCAGAGCACACACTGTGACTCCAATATATCCGTGTACCTCATCTATTCTTTTTAGCCAGTTAGGCCTCTCTAGGTCATGCCGTACATCTAGGTCACATGTTTCTATATATATAGTGTAAGTTCTTCTCTCTGTCACCTGATTTAAATGATTTAGTTTATATAGATGTTGTTAATAATACATGGTACCGCTATCTGTTTTTTCTTGCTCCAATACTCCCTCATAAAAAATAAAATAAAAATGATCCACTGATGAAAAATGCAGTATATTACCGCTATTTTGTACATGTATTTTTGTTGAATGATTGCTGATTCCTGGTGAATTAAGCAGTCATAAATACATAAAGGCATCATTTTGAAATTAATAGATAATTTCAACCTGTTTCAAGGTTCTTACCTTACAATACAGCCATATTTTATATTGAGAGACAAGAAAGGAAAGCAGTCATGTTTGCTTCTCTTGAACTCCATGTGCATGTTGAAAACACAGTGAAGATCACCTTCCTCCTATTTAATACTTTTAACCTCTAATGGCTCTCTTTTATTCAGTGAAATGTTGCATCCTCAACATTTTCTGCTGTATAGTGCGATTTTGGAAGACTGTTTCTGTACAAGACAGCAATTTGCAACATATTTAAATCTGTTATTTTGGATGGCCTTCATTTTAGCCTATATTTTCTTTAATGAAGTATGAGGGTAATGAAGTAATTTATAGCTGTCCTGATTTTCTGGTGTTTAAGTGGTAAAATCCTATATCTCCCTAGAACACCGAACTGACAGCTGACGGCTCTTAAACACCCCTTAAAACTCAAGTTTAACTTGACAAAACTGTAAAAATGATGCAATAGATTGTGAATGGGGTTTAGTGGCACTACCAGGATGTGCTGAGTAGAGTGTGTCACCTCAGGTACTGTGAAGTGGCGAATTCCAATAATTCGCCACTATCAAGTGTCATTATTTTGATAGTCCATTGTTGTTTGAATTGTTACAATCACCCCATTTGAATAGGTCCATTGACCCTGCAGTGTTCTACAAATGGTTATTGATATAGTAGTCTGGCTGGGTACGTAAGCAGTGTCGGCATAAAGCCTTATACTTCGGCCGGGAGGAGACCCCGGCCGGAGGAAGTCCCTCCTCTCCTTCGTGTGGTTCTCAAAGTCCCTTCGCTGCAGCCGCCCAAGACGATTGTCATAAAGAAATACAAACAGGCTAGGGAGTTTTTTCCACTGTACAAGAGTGAAAGCTATTGAATCCAGACCTCCTCCCCAGCGCTGGGGAGATAAGACATTCTATTAAAGTGTGCAACAGAAACACAAACAGCACTGTTTAGACAATTTTCCTATCTTGGCAGTGTATCATCTATATATCAGAGAACAACATCCTTTTGTAACATAAGATACATTCCAGTGGTAGATAATTGAATTAGCCGCTGCTATAGATAGACCCATGGTAGAAATATGTGTGGGCATCTGTTATTTAAGTTTTGTTAAAAGGGAGAACATTGCAAGACAGTGCAAGATAACATACAAGCTAACCACAATACTGGATTTTTGTTTGTATTATTATTTTCAGTATAATAGAATGTCAGAACTCAGGAGACAAAGTGAAGGCTGTGAGTAATATGTGCAAAAATATTGTACCAATAGCAAGGATTTAAACTGCAAATTAATGGGTAAGGCAACTGTGAAAGCTCTACATTCTGTATACATTCTGGTGCTTCAGATCTACAGGCCAAACTGGAAATGTCTTTGTGAGTGGCAGTTGACCTAATGCCTCTGACTGGTGTACCAGGCCAGACAAAGCTGAGGTACTGTAGTCAATCTCAGGTCACTGGATGGTTACAGCAGCCTAATCACGCACTAATCTCTGATGTTCCAGTTCTGCACTGGGATTACAAATGGGAAGAAAGGATCCCAGAGCCAGGCAGGGAGCGGATTAAATGATCAGCACTTGAACAGGGCACCCACTCTTCTCTTTCCATTGGTCTCACAGGTAGGGACTCCCTGGTGGTCTGGTGTGAAATGTGGATAACAACAAAAAAAAAAAAAAAATACAAGAGAGAGAGTGTGTATAGCAATGTGTGTGTGTTAGGAAGTACACTATGGGCTTCCCAGCCGTTCTGATCCCAGGATCAACAGAACAATACTGACTTAATCGCGCCAGTCCATTTTTCGGGAAAGAAAACCGTGGCCGTGTCGTGTTACCGTGTGAAGGATTTACTCGTGTGATTGCAAAGGTGTAGAGTGGGCCCCAACACTGGGGTCGGGGATGAATGCATGCATTTCTGTGTGTGTGCTCGAAATTTTTTTGCAACGTCCAGGTAGTATCGCTGGGTGGTATGACCAAAACTTTAGTTAATTGTGGGTTATTAATTGTTGTGTTAAAAAAAACTGTACCCATTTTAGCTAAACATACTGTAACTGTATACTGGACTGTGTTATATGTATTGAGGTATGTGTATTGCGAGATATGTATTTTACTATATTTCCATATTTGCAGTTTATTGTGGTTTTATGTTACTGGCTGTATGTTTTAACTTTCCTGTACATCAACTAGGGACAAGAGTTGAAAATTAGTAATAGCTATAAACTCTCTGTGCAGCACATCAGTTTTATACTCTGTGTTGGAACTATGTTAAATTGCATCGTCCCTAT
>JAOVVB010086605.1:1041-13475 GCA_028570985.1 Heterobranchus longifilis
GTGGCCCTGAACGCTCATCACATAGCAAATTAAGAAAACACATGCAAATATACAACACACAACCAAATGGACCAATTTGACAACACATGCGCAACATTTAGAAAAAGTTAGAAAACACGACCAAATACAGAAACCTGCTGCAAGTCATACAGAACACATAGTGGACACACCTACACGTTATTTGTTGCCATGGTTTGTTGCTTATGAAGTTACTGAATTTGATTAACTGTTAGTGGTGTTGAAAAATCAGCAAACAATGCAAGTTTTTTTTTTCTGATTGCATGATTCAGATATTATTCAGATAGTTGCTATTAATGTTAGCCTTTAGCCAATTATATTAAATTAGTTAAACTGTTTTAAACTGTTTCCAATTTCATTTTTTCAACAATTTCCATTGTGTTCTGTGGGACTTCTGAATTTGGTTGTGTTTTCAGTATTGGCAGCATGTTTCTGTATTTGCTTTTGAATGACTTCCTAATTTGACTCAGTAAACTCTGTTTATATCTCACTTTATCTAAGTTTTCCTTTTAATCTTACATATTTATATTCTCTGTATGAGCAGTTTTAAAAGCTCCAAATAAGACTTGATGCAGAAAACGTGGCCAATTTAATCTAAAGATTTGTCATAAAAGAGTGGTTTCTATCTGCTATCTGTTTGTTGTTGCTTCTGACTTCAGAGCTTGCAATAAAATGCCCAAGCAAGGGAATGAATTCCAGAAAACATGAAGCTGTTTTGATTTAGCCTTAGAGAGATATAAAACAGCAACTGACCCAGATAATCAAGAGGCAGTTCAGCCTGCTCTCTTTACAGAGCTCAGTCTTGTCAGTGTCAGCGTGTTTTATAAGAAATACTGTATCAATAATGCAAGTGGATAATTAGTAACAATTCACTCGTGAAGTTTCTCTTTAATGTTACTCTTTTATTTTAGTACTGAAAGTTAGCTTGTTTTGATTGACCTTTAAAACTTCATTTTATGATAAATGGGATTAATACAGTGACTCTGCCTTGCTCCAGTTGAATTTAGGGATGCACCGATTGTGAAATTCTGGGCTGATACAGATGTTTAAAATAACAATTTGACCGATAGCCGACACCAATGTTTTTATGTTTTTGTTTATTTAGTTTTTGTTGTTATTTATTCCCCACTTTTTGCCAGGGAAACAAAGAAATCTTCATTATTAAAAAAATACTGAACAGTTTTAAAATCATTCAACATTTCGTGACACTATCTTTGAATGAGCACAAATTCAATCATACAAACAACTGTTAATGTTACCCTCTTTCACATTACATTTTTTTTTTGAAAAATAACTGCTTCAAAGCATTTTTAACATTTAGCCAGCACAAAATTGATAACATAAATATTTCCCACTGCCATCGGTTAATGTCATCTTATTTGCCGACTGCAGTCAACAAGGCGAATATCGGCCAAACATCTGTATCGGCCGATATCATATTCACCTTGTTGACTGCAATCAGTATCGGTGCATCCCTGGTTGAATTTACTCACAAGACCAGTAACATGTTGGTGCTGAAACCACCTGCTGTGTTGCCAAATTGTGACAGCTACAGTATCAGTGATGATAGTTTGTCCTTCGGTGGGTATACTGAGTACCAGCACAGTCCTTTTCACAGGGACCTGCAACTTTGTTGGGCTGGATTATCTGGATTAGTGTCTTTCACACATGCAGAACATTCAGTGTCACTGTAGGTTAAGGTGTTAATGTGAAAGGGGCTTCTGTCTGAAAATATGTTTTAAGGACCCAAAAAGCCAAAGTGATTCAACACCTCTTCTTAGGTAGAGAAAGCAGCAGAGAATGGTGTTATGATGAAAAGCTGACCCAGATGCCATAGAGGCTTTTCACAGCACAAAATATCTCACACACCAGCAATCAGTAAAGGCTCCTCCACCACCACTCTGCTCTTATCAGCTGCAGCTGCACAAGAGCTCTCACAGCAAAATCAGTCGAATAGATGATAGGAATGGGCAATTTTGGCTGACTCCTAACTGTGCAGTTCATTTTACATATTGCATAATCACATCTTACTCTGACCGATATGGAATTTTTGAGGCCCATACCGAATTTAGAGGGGGAAAATGTAAAGAAAGATAAATTAGAAATGCTTTCAAAAGTTTTCATCTATGGTACATGACGGTGTGTTCTAGGCCCTGCAGGCTGCAGACAGAAGCATTATGCTAATCAGTGTCAGTGCAGTGTGTATGGTGTGAGTGTGTGTTTTATAATCAGCACTCCCTTCACTTATCTGCTTGTATCCAGTGATTGCAGACAGATTCAAACAGAGCATAGGGAGATAGCTCCATTAGGCCCGTCTGCCCTGCCCAAGGCTCAGGTTCTCCTGACAGACGTTTCGTGTAGAGACCCCTGCCCTCCTGCTACTGAGTTGCATCTGTCTCGCTCTCTGAGCCAGGCTCATATGAAAACAGCACTGTTGCGAGAGAGGAGCACTGGCTGAATGCTAATACACTGGCCTTGAGTGGACCTCACCACCTGCAGCCTTTTTCTGTGGCAACAAGCGAAGCAAGGGCAGGGCGGGTTTTTAGTCTGTAAGAAGCCAGCCTTACCTCATGCCTAAAGAAAAGCCTCCGGTGTATTTCAGCGTGATTCCCAGGGAACAATTACAAGACATGGACGCACTCCAAGATCATTAGAATCAGAATGGAGGCTGGCGGAGGCCGAGTTCAGTCTGGCTGGCCTTCCTCTGAGGTGATTGATTGGGCTTTATAGCATCGTCGTCCTGAGAGGAAGACCGGGACATTGGGACCGGCTCTTCTAACTGATGGCAAAATAACTCTCAAGGACACAAAGGTTCATCTGAGAGCTTAACTCTCTCTGAGCCATTAAAGAATGTTTGCTGTGTAGAAAACATCTCTGCTTCAATCTGAAAAAAATAGTTTAGGCTGCACATTTATTTATTTACTTTATTTATTGGTGAAATAACATGACAAAAAGAAAAGACTGGCCTATTTAAATAGAAGGTAGAAACAATAAATGATAGAAATAGAAGAGATAAGATAGAAACAATAAATGACAGATATACAATAACATAAAGCAGCTATGGTGTATGTGATGATATGATAAGAGTCCAAGAGTAGAGATTAGATTGGATTTGTGTGTGCGTGCGTGTGCGTGCATGCGTGCGTGCGTGTGCGTGCATGCGTGCGTGCGTGCGTGCGTGCGGCTATTGGATGTGTGGTGGAGAGAAAGAAAAAGACATAGTATTAATGTTATTGTGACAAGAAATATATGAAGTTCATCATTATCATTATAATAATATAATATGATAATGATATTGCCAATGTCATCCCCATATATGCAATATAATAGAATATATTAATAACCATTACAATAATTAACATTACATTGAAACAGCAATAGTTGTAGAGTTTGAGCATCACTTCAATGACATTGAGTGGTTGTTGTGTGTCCTTTTGCCTTTGGCTTGGTATAGCACACTTTAATAATAGCATCCTGTGGTGTGTCACCTCTAACATTGTTATGATACTCCCATCTCGAGACATTTATATACCTTTTACATTCAAATTTGTAGTATTTTTCTACATCTTGTGTAACATAGGACTTTGCAGTTTGGAGGATTGTTTCAGTTCTTACTATTCTTACCTTTATCTCACAGATAACAGCCTCACTGTTTTCTGATCCGCTCTCCTTTGCTTTCCTGTCAGAGCTGTCATGAAGTCTGCTGCTGTGTGAACACCTGGTAATTCAGACGGAACACTTTGTGCTGCTGCTTCATGTTAAAAGCTGTTCAAACCCTCCTGTTTCCTTAATTTCCCCCTCCATGGTTACAAACATGACAACCGCTGTCTTATTTTGTGATTGTTTTCATTTTGAATGTGTTCCTATTTATTGATTTTACCTGCTTGAATTTGCTTTTACTTCCGTTGTGTGCTGCTTTTGTAATAACGGATCAGTTTTTGCCATGCTGCTATCCAAATCCCCCGTGCAAGATGGAACTTAATTGAACTTGTAAACCACTGGAAGGCCTTTATTGTCAAGCAGTTACAAGAATTATTAATATAACCATTGAATCATTTTTTCCTTGTTTGATTGAAAATGACCACGATTTCGATATTGTAGGAAGATCAGTGTAAAATGTGTAAAAAGGGAGTAAGGGCAGAGAAGCAGCCAGTAGATCATGAGGTGTGGGCAACACTTTTTGATAAGCCATATATTTTAACTATACATTTCCTGTGTTGTAGATAAGCATGTTTACTTTGTCATTCCTGCAGGTGTCCCAACTGCAAGGAAACTCACTGAGGCTCAATGTACATAGGCTCAATGTACATAGGCTTTAGTACAGTGTACTTTTGTTTGGAGTTGTTAGTAACAGTCAGTTTATCTTAGTTTATGTTTTCTTAAATGTTTCTAAAAAAAAACAAAAAAACATTCACATTGAAAATAAGAAACATAACATTTGAATAGATTTTAAGAATCTTACTTTTAGCACTCTTAGACCTTATTCCTAACATTAAGGTACAAGAGATAAATCAAACCAAGACAGTTGAATAAGTAGCGTCCCTGAAAAATGCAGGTGTCATCAACAAGGCAAATGGTCATGAAGTGCTGTTCGTAGGTTTTTTATAGGCTATACACTTTTGTGTACAGCTTCTCTTCTTCTCCTAATACATCATGTGAGGAGGGATTCTCACACACAGTATTATAGGGTTAACTTTAACTCTGTGTGTGTGTGTGTGTGTGTGTGTGTGTGTGTGTGTGTGTGTGTGTGTGTGTGTGTGTGTGCGTTAGCCCTCTGTTAAATGTACAACCTGACCACAGGAAAAAGGGTACAGAGAATGGATTGACAGATTTGTTACAGTAGCACCTTGTTCATGTTGTAAACATTTTTTTTTTTGCAGTCAGCACTAGTCTGGCTGCACGTAAGCAGTGTCGGCATAAAGCCTTACACTTCCACCGGGAGGACACCCCCGGCTGGAGGAAGTCCCTCCTTCCTTCTGTGTGGTTCTCAAAGTCTCAAATAAGTCTCGTCCAAGACGATTGTGATTGGTTTAAAGAAATATAAACAGGCCAGGGAGTTGTGTCTGTGGAGATTGGTCTGGCTACGTGAGACTAAGCATTAAGAGTGGAGAGAAACGCATTGTGTTTCCTGTGGCTTCTTTACAATAAATGCCACCCCATGTTTGAATGTTTGAATGTAAATAGATTGAATGGCTATTAAGGCTATAACTTAAATGTGATGTGGTGTAATAGCTTCAGTAGTTTCCTTGTGAAATATTTGATGCTCAGCCATGCTTTAATTGGAAGACATTCTGTCTTTCAGTATCTTAGCTGGTGCCAAGATGTGCCAAAGAGAGCAGCCAAGTTTAAGGAGAATGAACTTGCTGAGTCACTGCCTATATTGATTATAAATGTCGTCCATGAAGCATTTTTTTTTTTGCCTGCACTGTCAAATAGTGATCACGTCTTTGCTTTGACTGCAAGCTTTTCACAACTTATTTAGACAGTATTGGAAATGTACTTCAACATGCACTTATTTTAGGAAGCTGCAGTGATTTTGCTTTTATAGCTTCATTGTGTCCCTCGACTATCATCCATTTCTGCCACTTGGGAAGTTTGTGCATATCATTTATTTTCCTATGCTACTACTTCTACAGTTATAATTTATTTATTATTGCAAATGATTTTCCTTGCCAGATCATGTGTTAATGATTTCAAAATATTGGGTCTGCATGGTCTTACCCTGGAAACATATGGTCTCTCTGGCACTAGTTTGTAAGCCACTAACTGCAGTAGATATTCAGACAGGATGTCCAGTGGTACCATCACAACAGTGGAGGATGAACACACTGGGGCCTCAGCTGCTGGTTTAGTAAACAGCTGGTCATTAGTGTTTACTTAAATAAGGTACAGTAGCATTAAAAACGCTCCAGGGAGCCACCGGATTCCCCATCACCTGCGGTTACCAAGACAACATAATCTCACTAGATGATGCTCACATGATGGCCATCACGGTGTTTAATGTAACATTAGTCTTGTTGTGCTGTTAGAAACATGTCATTGTGGCAGAGGGCTATTTCAGGTTAGTAATGAGATCCCAAGGGTATTATCGAGACAGGTTTATTGGTGTTTCACATGTGGAGCCATCTGTGTGGTCTACCACAGTCTAGGCACTTTGAGAAACACTTTCCTTCGTGTGTGTGGATGCTGCAGCAGCTGTGGGATCATCGGTAACATTAGAGGTGGGGGGGGAAAGAGATTGAGTGTTAGATTCATTGCAGTTTTCTCTTGAAAGATCTCGATGCAGAAAAGTCAGTAATTGTAAATTTAAAACACAATTCTCGACACTGTGATCGCCTGTAAGAACTTTGTCAGACCGAATCAACTGGATGGTGAAACCGATATAAAGACCGCAGATGGATTCAGTCCGACTGGCACCCCCTGACTTAAACACTATCGTTTAGAAGCATTTTATTGTATTTATTAATATAATGAAAGTAAATGAATCTGTTTATTTTGATTATGGATCATTACAAATACGCTGTGTTTTATTACAAGTAGTCACACAGAGAAAAAAATAAATCATGTATAGAAATAAAACATTTTGATGAATCAAGATTGTTTTATAATTGCATGATAGCCGTCTGAATCAGAATCTAATGTAATAGAATCGTGAGGTGCCACCCCTAACATGAGGCAGTATTAGCTTTTTTTTTTTGTTGAATGTGTTTCACTCTGAGGACAAACCCTCCGCTTACCTCCAGATTATCTGTTCACCCTGTCTGCCCATCTGCTCTCCTGTGTGCCAGGTCTTCCTCTGAGCCTCAGGGCTCATTTAGAGCATCCCTGTCACCGAGGCACTGTGCCATCGTTTCCATTCAAATGAAATCTGACGTTTCCACCACTTCCAGGTTTCCTCCACATGGACGACAATCACCGATGACAGTCCTGATCACTACATTGACAATCTGTCACATTGACTGTCTGCCACACATACTGCTGCTTTGTTGAGCTGTCCCTTCACTGACAGCTCACAACATAACGGCTCAGGACTGTTTCACTATAAAACTACTATAAAACCTCATAATGTGACTGTAGCCATTAAACACTTTGTTAGGAAAGTACCTTTGGGAAATAGTTGGATTTCTCAGTTCTTTATTTCTAAGCAAACAGCTGTTGTCAGAGTCCATCACCCTAAGGTGCAGGTTGCACAAAACAGACCTGAAGCCAAATGACAAAAACAAATCCTCACTTTAAGTGACTGGGAGATGACAGGTAGTCAGTATTCCTGTCACCCTGGGATACAGGGTGTAGATTGATGACGAAAAGTAATTTTAAATGAAATATATAAAATAACAAAATGATTGGGGATGCTCTATAATTGCAAAAATCATCATCACGATTATATTTGTCAATATTGAGATCCTGATTATGTATCACGATTACTCAGTGACTTTGGAAACATCATGCACTTATTGAACTTTAAAAATTATTCAACTGAAAAATAAATAAATAAATAAATTACATAAAATAAATTATATATACACATTTAAATAAACAATATAGAAATAATAAATACAAATAAATTGGATCAAAATAAATGACATCAACTATGTTGTAATGTTAGTGCACTAACCATATATTCAATACATAAAAAATAATAAATAAAGATAAATTAGACCAAATTATATTTGATCAAATATGTTGTAGTGTACTGCCACAATCTACTGAAAAAGTTTACATTTTGGTGAACTATATTCAATATATTCTAGTCAGTAACTCAGCGAGAAACCTCTGTAAAGGAAATGGTGTGCGCTGGATTTATGACACAAGACAAAACAAGAGCATCATTGTGAAACAGAATGCGGCACAATAATCGTTTTATCTTGATTATCTTGTTTTCATAATCATTAGAAGCCAAAATCGTAATTGAAAATACAATTTGATTAATCGCCCAGCTATAAAAAGGGGAAAAAAACAGTGAATCCACTGCATGTGATGGCCTTTCCTTGTTTGTTTGTTTGTTTGTTTGTTTGTTTGTTTGTTTGTTTGTTTGTTTTTCTTGCCCCCTCTTGTCTCTCCATCGCTCATTATGAGAGCAGATCTCTCCTTCTATGCTGAGTTAGTGTGCTGCTGTAATACTGTAGGTGTGCAGTGCCAGTGGTTGGCTGATTGAGTTGCTCTAATAAAAAGCCTTTTCATCTGTCAGCCACCATTAGACAGCACTATGTAAACATTGGCTGAGAGAGGCTTTTCTGTAACTCAGACATGATTTAAGCAATTCTACAGAAATGAAACTCGATCCCCGTTTCACTCTAAAAGAACCGGATACACTGATACTCTTGTGTTTCATGGTGTTTTGTAAAAACAAAGAAAGCCAGTATTAATAAACTCTGCATCTGTCTTTGTTGTGCTTGTTTTTTTCAGAATGGTACTGACTATGGGTTCCTGGTGCGTCAGAACTCTGAACTCCTGCGAGCCCTCGATGAGCTGGAGAAGACTTGCACCACACTGAGGGAGGAGAATGGCCTGCTGGTGAGTCTAAAAATAACAGTTTGTAGTCTTGACTGAAGGCAAAGTGGGGCAGGTGCACAGAAACGGTGAACAACACATTTTAAACGTGCATTGTTTCAGTTAGGTGCTGTTATAAGTAGTTATAAATTATCTTGTCAGTTTCCATATGTAGCCTCTGAATTTGGGTTACAGAAAAACTACTGGCCCGATTTTCATGAAACTTTGTGGAAGGGTGTAGAACGGGTCACAGAGCGGATCTGAATCACGGGGCAGATACATACACTTTTGTTTAAGGGGACCTATTAGGCTTTTCCTTATTTTCTGTCATATATACTGTATATAACATTACAATGTCGGATGTTCATATTAAAGGTGGCCAAAGTTTCAAATAATGAGGTTATGTAAAAACCTCAGGCTTCAGACCGTTCTGAATACTCTGTTTCCAACCATTTTATTCTACTTTGGCTACAAGCTGACGTCAGCTCATGACGTATTCCTTTATATGGTCATCTGCTCCAGGCACGTTACATTACAAACACTGCTACATGTAGCTACACGCTAACGTCAGGGACATCTGTAGTCTTGGTTACAAAGTTCGGATCAGATTCCTGCTGGAACTTGTCCAGTTGTGAAGAATTTGGTTTAGAAAGTTTTATTGGTGATTTCTCACGCTAGAAAGTGCCATTATTCCCCTGCAATGATGGCGCAGAGACGCAGAGTGCACAGATAGGAGAGACACGGAAACGCTGACCGAACAGAGCAGATTGTGTTTTTTTGGGAGAGGGACTTAAAGAGACAGGCGCTGAAATGGAGCGTTTCAGACAGAGGGTTAATACAGGTATATTCAGACAGACAGTAAGTGTTTTTTTAATATTAAAACATGTAAACATGCTCCAGTAAAAACCCAAAATACAACTATTAACCTGAACATGATCATCATATGTCCCCTTTAACATTTATTTATTTATTAGTTTAGTTTGTTTGTGTGTTTGTTTGTTTATTTAACAGGGACAATAGACAGTCATTGACTGTCCCAGAGTTAGCTAGACAGCTAAATTTCATCAGCAGTCCTTGGGCAAGTAAATCCATAAAAGTGCTATGATAGGGCATGGCCTTGGCGGAGGTTTACGCTCTCCTAGTTGTTTTTGTGACTTTCTTGTTTGGCATTGCTGTGTTGGTGTTAGTATTTGCTGCAGGCATTGTCTGATGATGATATTTGTTTCTCATGTGTTTAGCGGAAGAGCAGCGCCCCAGAGACTGAGGAGAAGGTCAGGCGGCTGAGGAGGAAGAACACAGAGCTGGCTGTTCTTGCTAAGAGGCTGGAAGAGAGAGCTCGGAAACTGCAGGAGGCCAACCTCAGAGTGGTATACAGCTCAAATATAATACCTCTCACAGTTTCACAGCAAACTGCCTTTTCCCTTTGCCCTCACTGTGACTCATTACCAAGCACCACCATCCAAATCACCATATCACCATAATGTCCCGTAACCAGTTGAATGGAATAGTTGATGAATGGGAGCCTTGTTGAAAAAATGCCAGCACCCTATTGAATAATTTAATGCATCACTAGAATGGCTCACTACAAGAACTCTGTTTTCAGTAGGAAGTCTCTTGAGATGGAATAGCTCTACAAAAGAGATGCAGCAAAAAACTAACAAAAATTACATAACGCAAACTAAAGATCAAACACAAACGGTCGAGGATGAAAAACATTTGCATTCCTTATGAATCATTTCTTGAATGCAATATTTTAAAACCTGATATGATGGACGTTATCACTTACTGTAGCTGTCTTGTTTTAACTTCAATTTTTCAGATCAAGGGATCCAGTATGAAACATGTAATCATCATGCAGAAGTTTGTTAGACAGCTAACAGTGTGTATCAGTGCACTGTTTACTGTGCCAGTGGGTTAAAAACACAAAAATGTACAGTAGCTTCAGCAAAACGTATGTCCGTAGTCTTCTTTTTAATATAGCATGTATAAATGCTTACGCAGTGTTTGTGGGCATCTTTTTATTTGACAGAATACAGATTTTCAGATCCACATCACTTTTGATGGAGACATCGGCTCATAAAAAGTATCTTGCCACAAGTCACAAATTAGTGGTGAATTTTGTATTCATTAGGTTAATAAATGTATAGTCTCTTAAAAAATGATGCAACCACCATAATAAAATCTAATCCAATACAAGTGTATCGTACTGTAAAACTATTCTAGTGAAAAGCTGCATGATGCACCGTCTCTCTGAAGTCTGACGCAGCATTTGAAACAGGCTTTTGACGTAACAGAGTCGAGTCCTGAGTGGGAGAGAGCCTCCAGCAGGAGTCTCTCCTGAAGACCAGTAGTGAAGAATACAGTAGTCTAGCAGAGTTCAAGGACCACCTACAATGGTGGGATAAAACCTGACATCCAGCACTCTCTCACTTTCCCCTTCCACTTCCTCTATCTTTTTTATTTTTTTTAAAGACTTTTGACGAAACATTTTTTGCACAAAACCTTTCGTACTCATAACATACGTTTTCATGAAGCTCAGTACAATTTAGATGGAGGGCACGGTCCCTGCATCCGGGATTTAGCACCGCCAAAAACGATCAAGCCAGAGCGTCTTTTTTCCATATCCCAGAATGAAAACAGACCATACTTCAGCGCTGACACGGCGCTGTAGAGATAAATCTGGCAATGCGAGACCAAGGACCACCTATCTCTGTCCAGGCTGCTACGGTCACTGGCTGCTGTGTATTCTCACTGCACCTGTTCACCAGACCCCCCCCCCACACACACACACACACATACACACACACACACACACACCCTCACCTCCCGCTGCTCAGTGAAGGGTAGAGCAGTGTAGCTCTGATAAATCTACACCAACAAAAGGTTTAAAGATTTGTAAGAGCTTGCATTTATTAAAACTTTTTTACCTAATCTAATAATGTATTTTTTAGAAACAGTGTTGTTTGTCGCCAAAAAACTGGGCAATAGTATCTGACTGCCTGACTGCAGTCTGTCTTAGATTACATGAAGTTATCTTGCTGTTCTTTGCTGGTCTTTGACTTCAGCTGCTCTACTTTCCCTGTACCACAGCAAGTCTACAGCAAGTTTAAAAATATCTTTCCTAATGTCCTTAATTCCCCCGGTTTCAATGTGTGAACTGTCAATAAGAGCGTATTCCAGACTTGAAATCCTTTCTGGTGATTAATACGTATTTCCTTCTTGCTTGTACAGGTGAATTCCCCGACACTGATGAGACCCGGGTCAGTGGAACAGTACAAGAGAGCGTTCGCCCGTCAGCGGGCTCGTGACCTCGCCCAGCACGCTGATACACTGCTGTCGAAGGACAAAGAGATTGCCGCCCTACAGCAAGAGTGCAGAGAGCTGGAGGCACGGCTGGGCACCGCCAAGGTATTTATTACACAACTCCTCAGTAACTACTCTGAACTGTGGTCCCTGATTTAGTACAGACCACTGCTCTTCTTCACTTATCTCTGATCCTCTTTTTTTCACAGTTTTGTTTATTGAAATATTCAGGACATACGTGGATCAGCAATTCAGTTTCTAAGTTTCAGTGTCCATTTCAGGACAGATAAATGTCTCAGGTCAATACCTTTACACATGGAGCGATAGTAATAGTGATTTTTCATTTTCATTTCATTTATTTATTATACAGGTAAAGATTAAAAGTAACATTAGATCTGTTACATTTAAACTGGCCTGACTCTGGTTTACAGCAGCTCCCTGTTTAGATAAAAACTATTAAGTAAAAGACGACTTAATAAAAGATAAACAATAAATGAAAGTAAAATAAAGAGATGAAAAATAGAAATAAATAAATACAAATCAAATAAAGAGATAGCAATAGTGATATTAAAAATCTAAGTTAAAAAAAAGAAAAAAATATATATATATTAGAAAAATAATTA
>JAOVVB010086629.1:0-13474 GCA_028570985.1 Heterobranchus longifilis
ATAAATAATATTACAGTAGGAATATGTAAACAGTACGTTCTGTATGAGAGCTGCATAGTTTAGAGAATATATACAGGAAATATTGACAGGAATGTGCAATATATGAATGTGCTATTAACCGATAAAAAAATAAGATTGCATTAATGTAATGCATCGTGCTATGAGCTGAGCAAAGTTTGTAAAGTGCAGAGTTTACAGATGTGCAAAGTTTACAGATGTGCAGTGGACACAGTTGCAGCAACTGTGGAAGCAGTTTGACGCACAGACGTATTTAATTTATTTCATGTCTTTAAGCAGACATGCTTATTGTTCACGAATGAGCGAGTACTACCAAGATCAGTGGAATATCAAAGAATTCACACAGTTAAAACAAAAAAAACCTGTCAATCACCATACTGCTGATAAATGCCTTTGAAAACAACTATGTGATATTATCAGGTGAATAAATATTTAATCACTGAGCACCACATCTCCACATTAGTGATATCCATTCACAGTGAGTCTATGTGAGCACCAGTTGGGTCTTATCAGCATGACAAGTTGGTGCGACTGAGACTGAAGATCCCAAAGATCCATTAGCGCCCTCTTTTTCATTTTGACACTGACTTCTGGATATCTGCCATCACTTAATATTATATTACAGCATCGACAACCCCCTGTTTATCTTTATTACTGGCCCCTAATCTCTTGTGACAGTTAATCATGTTACAAGTTCTTTGGGTCGCTTCAGTTCTTTACAGCTTTCAGCATTGTCTTCGTTTTTGTTACGCCACGATATTCATAACTTCTGATCGCTGTACGGCCCATTATACAGTTGCAACTTGCGTCTTAATAAGAGAAGTCACCCGTTCTCCCTCAGTGCTGCTTAGCCGTGCTGTGATTAATGTCTTCATGGTCTGGTCAAAGTGTCGATATCTTCAACAGCTGGGCCCATCTGTCATCTTTTTCCTGTGACACCCCTGAACGTAACTCAGGTCCTATCAGGGAGGCCATCCATCAAAGTGGTAAACAGAGACGTCTCACATTAGCAGCCCTGAACACTTCTCATCGTATACCATAACAGACAAGCAATCATCTGGTATTATGTCGCGCCACAGGCTAATGTGAAATATTAACGGAAATATACAGCACACCAGCTGCCGATTGGATGGGGCATCTGTGCTTCGCGTAATGGGTGGGTAACAATTTAATATTGTGGAGACAGTAGATTGTAAATTTGCTCTACACATTTGTTCCTAAGCTGTAATATGGATCAGAGACCACGTCAATACAGAACAAATAATTATTGGGGAAAATCTTTCTGTCTTAACCTTTTTTTTTTCCGTCCACCGTGCTTTGTGTGTATAAATCAAAGCCACACAGTCCATTTACTCTGAATAGTCTACTGCTGCATATTGATTTGTGTTGTACACTCTGTGTTGTAAAGTCTGAGAAGCAAAGTACAGAAGAAGCATTTCACTTGTAGTTAAACTCGATCTGCTTTTTAAGAGACTCGTAAAAATGACTGATATCTACAACCACCTTGGAACGCAGAATCTAATGATGCATTCAGATGCATTTATTACATTTTCCTCTCGTGCTGCCTCCTGTAGGGGGCAGTAGAATCAGGGACAGCAGCGGCGTCTCGTCATCTGTGTGATTGGTGACAGATTCACCGCCATTGCTGCTCAGATAAATGCTGGAGGGGTGAGGCCACGGGCCAGCTTACTAGGGATCAACCTCATCGTTCTCTCCAGTAGCCCCTCATCTCGCCTCTATCACCCCTCTATCTCCCTGCCTTTCTTGCAGTCCTATGCAGCACTCACTCCTGGCAGGGATTATGCTGACACTGTAGTGGGAGGGAAGGAATATATGCACGTTGGAAACCAAGTTATGAAGCTTTTGTCACTGCCGTTGTCAAGTGATGGAGATAAATGTGGGTGAAATATGTCTTTTTCAATGTTCATTTTGGAAGCTCCGCCTAACACTCAGCTCTTTTTTTTTTTTTTTTTCATACCAAGGACCACATTTCTATTTCTATATTTTTATCACTGCTTCCTGCAAGGGTACTTCTTTATATTCACAACAGAAACGTAGATAAAGATCTCGGCAGCAGTGGGAATTCTTAAGGATAAACTTGTTAAAGTTAGAGATAAAAATGCGGTGATATCACAGATAAAACATCAGTCTCTTGGCTCCTGTGGCTGGACCATTGTGGTCCATTATTTGGATTCAACCAACAGCAAGCCACATGGCGTTTGAAAAAGAAAAACTCTATTAGATAAAGGAGGCCAAATTAAGCACAGGTCCCCTGAAATTGAAGCAAGATAGTGTTTCTTTGACGCTTTGAAACCCAAGCACGATCTGGCACACATTTAGGAGGAGAACGGCTAATTGCATCAGCACCTCTGCATAAAAACTCAGTCAGTTATGAAGACATAATGGGAAACAGGATTCCTCTGTAATGCTTCATGTACTGCACAACTTTTTTATTTCCTCGCTCAGAGGATTTTTTTTTTTTTTCCATCTGCTGTGGTCAAAGTAGAGATACTCATTGTAACAGTAGGAAACATATCACATGTATTAAGGAATGGAGCAAAGGAGGCCAATAAGTAGGGCAGTTAAATGGAAATAGTTTCATTTCCTTTGGTGTAAACAAATACCCCATGTAGTCCCCGGACTAGAGCTGTGGGTAATCGGCTGCTATAACTCAACAGAACACTTTGCCCTGAGCTAAACATAATACTTCCTGCACTTAACTAAATCCATTTTTCAACCCTCAGAAGAGTTATGACACACCAATACATTATTGCACAAATGTCTGACAAAGTTAAAACTGTGCAAAACATGCATCACGACAGTGCTTATTAAAAAAAAAAAACTACACATTATTTTAAAGAGCTTTCAGAACACTGGCACGATTTGGTATACCGGCTTTCTACTGACTTACCCTATGTTGTTCTTCATTTATTATTTAGTGGACTCAAAATAATTATGTATGAAAATTTGAAAAGGATCGTCCTGAACTCCCTCTGAACTCCTAGTCTACTTCAATTCGATTCTCCTCATTTTCAATTATCCATGTGACTTGCACATATCAGGAGGTTAGTCAATAGGCCATTTCCCATCTGTATGGATTCATTTCTCAATGCTTTTAGGCTTTGCTTTTCATACACTGCAATACTCGGATAATTAATCACTGCTTGCAGCTACAGGTCCGCACAGAATTGTATAGATTTACAGAAACATGATGTGCAGTTATGAGGGAAGCGTTATGGTTTGAGCACAAAGTCAAAGCAATCCTTCTCCAGGGTGAACATATCCAAAATGTGAGATTAGGCACCTGTGTGAGACCTTGATCTTTTGTCCCTGTGTTTTCATTTTTTTTTTTTTTTTCTGTCAGTACTTAAGTTCATCCTTTTTAATTAGCACCTCACATCTCTGAGATGTGTTATAGTTGACTGCTAAGAAGAGGCCTGCACTATGGTAATAGCATGAATGCTTCTTTTCACCCCATCACAGGAAGACGTGGGAGGTCTTTTTCACGTCTGCAGGTGGTGTGAATGCTATTGCCACACCTTCTGGAGCAGCATGTCTGTATCCAAAGCCAAGGTTCTCCTGTGATACCTCATACCGGCGAGGCTGTTTGTACAACCTAGCATAAACACTTTGCCCATTTGTTTCACTCAGGTCGTAATGGTGCTTGACTAGCTCCTACTGCCTGCACGTTTCAGTCTATATCTCAGCAGTAAGGCAGGAGACAGGTCGGTCTAAGGTCCTGCTGCGAGGCGCTGGTAGATAAAGCACGCCGCAGGTAAAACATGCGTGGCCACTCACCATTAGATCACTCCCCATGCTGTCCCTGAGATGGCGCTCTTAATTAGACGGTCCTCGGATCTCGCTGTCTAAACCCAGGTTTTACTGCCCACATTACCTCTTCATATAATACAGTTCCTCACGAGCTACGGTAAAACATTACAGGGGCGGACAGTATATTATGAATACACGCTGTAATTGACACTGTTTTGGAGTTGCTTTACGGCTTCTTGTTGAACTTCTGCTTCCTCCCGAGCACCGTCTGCGTTGTCTTTGGCGATTAGCCTGTTACTCACCTGCACTTCCTCCCTAGACAATGGCCTGCTCTGCTCATGCAGATGATGGGGTGCAGTATCAAAGCCAAATGAGATGGCTGCCAATTAGGGAGGGCTTCCAGGTGCATTTCAATGCAAACTCGCACCAGTATAACTGCACCCTGTAGTGTCTCCACTCAAAGGCACTTTATAACGGGCAGATTTCAACAGAAACTTATGAAGGTATTTCAATTATTACCAGAATAAACGACAGACCTTTCTTTTTCAATACTTGGCACGGGAAGGGGGGGGGGGTGTCTCTGTAATGATGTCTTACTAAATGTTCTAAGCCGGATGTTAAATTGACTTGCTGCTGGTACGGTTTGTGTAACCTCTTTTTTCCCCCTCTTTAATGCTAGTTAACTGGAGAAAAATCAAATAATCCATTTCTCTCTGTTCTGGATGGACTCCACTTTAAATGCTTGGAAACGGTGTGAGACCACACAGTTATTTGGACAGCCCCCACACTCCCCGGGGGATACAATAGACTTTTATATTGTCTCTACAAGTGCTGTAGCACAAAAGCCTCAGACGAATTCAATCACTTTTCACCAAACGTACCGGTTGTTCCGGACATCGTTTGAATATCTAGATTTGGAGTGATGGATTTATACGATGTGAGGCTGTTGTTGACAAGTGTGAGCTTCCTGTTCAGTGTCAGATGTAAAAAAATTTAATTTGAATTCATTAATTTTGTGTTAAAATGAAGAGGAAAAACCAATAAATGCTGCCCAAAAGAGAGAAGAAAAAAAGATCAATAGACTCAGTATTCATATGCAACACATTTGAAGCATTAGTGATAAACCAGGAACTTCCCTCTTTAAAACACCTTTTAACCAAAACAGGTTAGGTCATGGCAGGGGGGGGGGGGGGAAGGCTTTCCTATGTTCCTGTGGGGTGTGTTTCCTGAATCTGCAAATGCACAGTGGTGCACCAAAGTGTCCTTTGAATCAAAATGTTTAGTTATTATTCAAATTAAATCAAGTCGGGGCAGACGGGAAGAGCAGTCAGAAGAAGCTCACTGCTGTAAAATCTTGAAGCTCTACCTCTGTGATTGCTCAGGCCACCGTGGAATAAAGATTAGAAGAAAATCACTAATCACAGCGGATGTCATTAGCATACTACCAATAACGGGATGCAAAAAGGGAAAAGAGGAATTGCCTTATAATGCTGGTTAAAGTGCGAATCAATGCCATGTATGGATGCACACAGCTGCTTCACAAACAGATATATTCACTTCCAAACATGGGTAAAGGAAGTGTCTAATAATGATGTTTTTTTCAATGTTTTTGTCTGAGTCACTCGCTGAAGCACTTGATGCTAATATCACATTCCCCCTCTCTCTTTTGATCAGCTTTTGCAGCTGGGCTGCCCTGCCTCACTTGGATGCATCAACAAAGCTTCAAGTGGCCACTCTAATCTGGTTAAGTATTGCCTGGTTGGGGAGAAATTAGCCGAATTCTTTTAACTTTTCAAACAAACATAATACAGTCAAACTTGCTGCATGAGAATCAATTACATGAACTGAAAATAGGTTCTGGGGGGGGGATATCATTTCATTTCTGGAAATCATCTAATACATCTATTCAATGGCATATGCCTGTAGTGTCACATCGAAGCCATATTTCAGTCCAGTGAGATGAATGAAGCACAGTATCTGTTGAAACACTGCCGGAATACGTTTCACAAATCTTTTTTCACCCGGTGGCGATATTGCCATTATCAGCATTACTTCAAAAATAGTTATTCCCTGCCTAAATCCATAAGATATTGTAAGGAATAATGGGATAATTTTGGGGTAATTGCGTAGTTTCTCACTATGATTGGTTGCTCTCGTTGCATTGGTTTATTAAATGAACTAATCTCTGTCTAAAACATTATTCAACATATTTGTTTCTGTAAAGTTTGAGAAATGTATTTTTCTGAAATACAAATTGCTCTGATGCCACTAATATCCTGTTTTTGTTTAGTAATCCAAAAGAACATATATTTAACGTATGACAAATATATGGCCATCGTCTTAAACTTTTGATGTAGCCGTGCAACCCGTGAAGCAATTCTCATTCTCGTCAATAAATCACCTTTTCACTCGAAAAGTCACGCATGTTTTTGTATCTAAAGCTACGGATATCCATCTGTGTAGCTGTCAAACAATAGTTTGTGTAGATAAATTACCACAGAGTGAGAAATATTTCGCTTGATACGGTTTTGCTCTCAACATCTTCTCTTTTCAAGAGATCCGATTCTGAAGAGAGTAGACTTCTTTTATTATCAACTTGCCTAACAGATGGTTCCGGAGGGGGGAAAAAAGAGAATATGATCACAATACCAACATTTTTGTTGTATTGAACATTTTCTCCCATTGGATCTTTAGGGCAGATTGTCTCCATTTTTCAATGTGTCGAAAGCCTTTGTTCGAGAGAGATCTGTTAAATCTGTCTTGCTGCTAATAAACTGCCATTATTCCTTCCAACAAGGCTGCGCTCATTAATAATGCTTCTGTCAGATGCTCATTCTCTTCCGTGAAAATAGAAAATATCATTAATTACAGTTTCTGTCACCCTCTGACAGCTCAAGCGATTGTTCCGGTCCCTGAGTTCTGTTTCATTGTGTCCATACCTAGTGACCACCTATTCTTTACTGTCTCAATGGGGATGTCCAGCATGTGAGAGCCACAAAGGCCCTGGGAGATCTCACCACACATTGCACAGCTTCTGTCCCAGCAACACATTAGTCATCCAGGGAGCGATTGAGTTTGGTGGTAAACTCAAAATGTAGATCTATCTCACTCTCTCAAGCAGAGATTAGGGAAGAGTATCCGTCAAGATTGAGTCGGTTTACTTTTCATTGTGGATTTGTTGCATTTTTGCTACACGGAGAAATATCCTCCTTGGAGAAACACGGAGGGATTTTCTTTTTCAATTCATCAACAGGAGGGAAGAAAGAAAAAAAAAAGACTCGACTTAAGATTGCAGCTGCTGAATGTAGAGTACATTCTTGTATGAATACACAAGGATCCTGTTGCACGTGGAATGCTTACAAATGAAAAAATGGGCAATATGAATAAAATGAAACAGTTGAAGGACAGGAGCCTAACTCCCAACAATATCTGAGCAGTGTGTTAACAGAGCAAGCATGGCTTGTTTAGTCTCACATTATGTAAACTAAAGAGAAGCTCACAATCACCAAGTGCTCCCCAGAGTGTTGCCATGTCAGATGAATATGTGGATTACTCTGTTGTGTTGCTGTTATTCATGCTAGTGAACTTGAGATGTTTGAGTCTATTAAGTGCATCAATTGGCCATCAAGTTGTTGTGTAGCACCAGTATAAAGCAAGCCGCCTCCATGCAGAGCTCATTTTAGTTTGTTGATGTATGTTTTTTTTCACTGGCTACGGGGGGCTAAATTATAACAAACACAACTGTTTCTGCTCCACAAACTGGCATGTTTTGCAAAATGAGTTTGGAAGTACATGCAGGGCTTGGCATTAAGCTTCTGCCCTTCAGGCAAGTGGCTGAGATGTTTTACTTGTCCGAAATGGAAAATGTAGGCAGATTAAAAAAAAAACAAATCAAATCAATGGGGATTTGGGCAATTATTATAATTTATTAACGTACAAAACAATTAACAGGTAACAATAACAGCTGGGCGATTCTAACTTAAATATCGCCCCGAGCAAGCAAACCACGCAAACCAGCGAGCCCCATACACTAAGACACACACACGCGCACGCATGCACGCACACACACACACACACACACACACACATTAGGGATGGGACAATAATGGATTTTATTGTGGATCGCGATAAAAAAAACACTGATTTCCATCAGGATAATTGTGAATATCGTGAATACCCTCAAAAATGTTGACAGTTTACTACACTGTGATGCAATAAAAAAGTGTTTCTTAAAAAAAAAGTGGTAATGTTTTCGAAAAAAAAGTCGTAATGTTTTGAGAAAAACGTCGTAATGTTTAGAAGAAAAAATACCCTCAATTTTAGAGTGTTTTAGTGCCATGTTTTGAAAATGTTTGCCCTTTTTTCAAATCTCTTTATTTTTTGCACAGGTTTATAATAAGCATACAAAGCAAGATGTACACATACTCCTGGCCTGTGAGTTTTTCCCCCGTACTAACCAAACCTGTTTTAAGAGTTTTAAGCATATTTTGTTCATTATCGGGGTAATATCATAAATCGCAATTATTTTGGCCAGGATAATCATGACATGAAATTTTCATATCGTCCCATGCCTAACACACACACACACACACACACACACACACACACACACCCACACACACACCCACACACACTGGGGCCTCAAAAAGTTTCTACAAGCACCTCCAACCCCGACATGTTTATGTGTGTCGGTGAGTTCATGTACGTGAGATTTCTTTGACCTTTGGACAGTTAAAATCAAACTTGTATGAGCCTACATATTGAATTCAGGAAAAATACAAATATTGAATGAAAATTTCAGAATATGGAAAAGAAACATACAAACTGTGAATCAAATATACTTATTTATATATGACACTTACATTTAATGTTGGCCTACAGTGTACTACGCAGGTCATAATAAATATACAATATAAATGACATGGTTAATGATAATAATTCTGTCAATACTGTCTGCAAATCCATATATGGCCAAAAAGTAATACTTAAATAAACCAAATGTAGCAGAGTAAAGGACCAATGCTTAAATAAGAATTAAATGGAAATTAAATAGACTTTCCCCATCATTATTTGGGGATATGGCATTTTTCCTGGCTTTTTTCACAAGGTTTGTATCAGGATGTCTTATCAAATAAAACCCAATCCTTATATATATTTTAAAGTTAAAATGTGTATCAATAAACTGAAGGTCTTCTCAAAGCGCGCACCTCATACAAATCTGCAGATAGAAATAAAACGTACATCGGTGATGCAAAGATAGTGGTGTGATACATATCGATTTATTTCATCTGATATTCTCTTTTGTAGATATATGGCCTTGAACATTAACACACATTGGATTCTTTCATGTATGTACAGCATATGTTCTGCAGGGGTGAATTATTTTATTTTAGAACATGGCAACAAGGCAGTGTGAAGAAACTGAGTGACGTGATAGTAACCAACACTGGGCTCAAATCAAAATCAGTCACTCAAAGAAAAAAAAAAGAGGCTGTTCTTCAAAGGGGAAGATCTAAATGTGAAAGGCCAAAGAATTAATTTCATATACTGCGGCTGTGATAAACCGTATTAATGGATAAGCTGTTGAGACTCCATACTGTTTCTTAAGTTTTTGCTGAAAATATTCTCACACATATTCTGTCAAACACAGGATTATATGACACAATAATGCAGACTTTGGTTAAAGTTTCCCCATGATGGATACGCTTTGAAGGATGTGATGTCAGACCCCATACATGGATGTAATTAAACAAGGGCAAGTGATAGCAATAATGTATCATCCACTAGAGCTGAGGTCCTGGCTTCCTACGAGCCAGTGTTACCAGAGACAAATGACTTGCAGCAGTCGCCAGCGTCGCTTTTAACTTTGCATGGTGCAGACACAGAGAGGGAGTGTCTCCCTATCCGTGGTGGCCCGGCCAAGACAAATGGACAGTCATAATCCCCCCACTGGTGGGGAATGTGGTTTATTAGAATACGATACAGTGGAAGTGAAATATTTTTCTTGCAGCGTGATTCCGTTTCCAGCGCGTTCCTCACCACACACAAGTCATACTTGACAGTTTCCACTTTTTTTTTTAGAGCAGCTTAGCCATCTTGGAGCTACTGCCTTCAAAGTTAGATAAGTTGTCTGTCAAGGAGGAGAGTCTGAAATGTATTATTACTGCCTGCTCGGTCCCCTGCTGCAGAAACTGTGCAGATATAAGTAGGGCATAACATTCTGTGTAATTAAGTTGGACAAAATGTGCAGTGGTTTTAACTAAAGAGAAATATGCATTCCTAAGTGTTCCTAAATTTAGAGACTCATTCTGGTATCTATTGGCAAACACTGTTTATCTATTCAGTTACAGGATGCTCTGTTTGGGCCACGCGTGCAGGAACTGCTGACACGGAAAGATTTAGCTATTATTGCATATCATTACATGAATAAAATATGTGTATGATTACATGCAAAAGTTTGTTCAACGATCCTCCAATTTAGGTTTGTTGGGTTAGACGGGGGAAGGCGGAGAGGGGCGGGTTTTGTCAATACCTTGAGAAGTAATAGGTCTATGACCTGTGTTAATAATGAATAGAGATATTACAAAAAGTAGTTTTGTAATCTTTTCAATACAGAAAGGTATCGCATGGATGAAAACTTTTACCCAATTCGTCTTTTAACCTTACACTTGTAGTGCAAGAAATATCAAAGAAAAAAATAATTCATACTTGATGCACATGAGAACCACAGTGACTTCCATTCACCTCCTCATTGTGTTTCTCTCCTCTGCTGCTTCCGCCTGCAACCTCGATATTGTCATTCACGTCACCCCGACTCTTGGGGCTCTGAAACACGTTTGCTTTTATCTCATACACTCTGGTCATTTCCTTGAACACAGTAAAGACCTGCGGTGCTAAGAAAAATCATTTATGGCTTCTTATGTCCTGTCCAGGCCTCCAGGGTCCTACAGTGTCAGGGGAATGTAGATGAGCCCACCTCAGACCTCTTTTTTTGCCTTTTTTTTTTGATAGACCTGCAGATGGTTTCTTGCACACAGAGACCCCCGGCAGGACCTTTTATCCTTGTTCTAAAAATGGCCATCTGAGCTCTTGATCCTATGTGGTTTGGGAGAGGGTGAGCCCTCATTTCAACCCATCATTTTTCAGTAATTCTAGTTTCCCATGAGCAACATTTCCCATAAAGATATATTTGCTTAGGTTGTAAGACATTATTCTGTTTTTCAATACCTTTGTGTGAATTTAGTTGAAAGATTTGTGTGGGGAATTCACACACAAAAGATTAATGTCGTAATTACTTGAGCATAATTACCGGGGAAACAGTTAATCAGCATAAATTAACAAACCAAATAGTTTGAAACATGTACTTGAGGAATAAACATAATATCAATTATAATGAAAAACAAGAATCCACGGTGCCCAAAAACTGCAAAAACACTCTTTATTCAGATTTTTGCTTGAGAGGGGAAAGTTGGAAACTTATCAGCAAGCAGTTTGCATTAAACCTTTTATGAATAGACTAATAACAGTCCTACAGATTTTTTTCCTTGGAATAACTTCAGTGCGTTTTGGGGGTTGCCTTTAAACCCTTGTGTCCTACAAGCACATTTATAGCGTTTATAGCTACACGGCATACCCACATCTGATACTCATTATTATTAAAGACCATGTTAAGTGTCTACGGTAATGTGGTGGAAAGCTTGCTGACACTTTATGCACAAAATAGTTATTTAACTTTTAATGGCTAATAACTGTGTAATGAATAACATCCTATAAGACTTTTGGTGAAGGACGGTCTCAAAAGCAATAGACTCAAAAGCAATATGAAAGCAGTTTTCTATTTAATACGTTAAATTTGATGAATTTTGACATCCAGTATTCAAGTCAAGCCTGTGAAACATGACTTACACCATCACGGGACATTAAAACTCTCTACTGAAACTCATCCAGCCATCTCCTATATACACACTCGGTCCTATTTCAGGGTCACGCGAGGCTGAAGCATATCCCAGCATGCACTGGGCGAGGCAGGGAAACACCTGCCAGTCTATCACAGGACGCACACACACACGCACACATAGATTCACATTCTCACCTACAGGCAATTTAGAGTCTCCAGTCAACCTGAGCTGCATGTCTTTGGACTTTGGGAGGAAACTGGAGCACCCGGAGGAAATACACGACAACACGGAGACAAACACGTGAACCTTTTTACTCAAAAGTGACAGTGTCAATGAGCCGCCGCCGCCGCCGCCGTGCCTCCCCCGCCATGCCTCCCCCACTGAAATCTAGACTAATGCAATTCCTTTATAGCAGTAGCTCTATAAGGCGTAGTGACACTCCACTCCTATTCAGTGGAGATGCAAATTATGGACTATTTATTAATACCCTCTCAAGAAAAAGAGCTTTTACACAAACCGTAAAATGTGATGAAATAATCCTAAGGATTCCCTTACTATGTAAGTATGTATATATATATATATATATATATATATATATATAAATGTTCAGTTGCCTGGCACGGCCTTCATTAGCGAATGGGGTCGCCTCAGGTCATGTGTCAATGTTTTGTTGGGATTTATCTTTTTCTAATATTCATACCCAACTTATATTAATGACTACTTGACCATTTAATAAACCCAGCCAGTGTTTTTGAGTGTATTTTCATGACATTTTTCATGTCTGACTGTTTACTTTAAGTTTTATTTACTGTAAATAAAAAAAAGCCATGCTGATTTAAATCTCATAAGGTCTATTACAGTGATTCATATGAAAGGAAGATTTACATTATCTTCAACTACAAGAAATATATCAAATATTTTCTGTTTTGCCGAATGTGTGCTATAATCCAATAAATCACAATGTGGTAGGATTACCACTGAGTTTATCTTAAAGTAGGTCTTTGCAACCTTCCTTTGCAGATTATAGAATGATCTTGTGAAAAGGGATTTAGGATAATATTTGTAGATTATGATTAAATCCTGAATTGCAGATACAGAGTTTAGGCAGAAAAATGCTGGTGTTTGCAGTTTGTTATTTTGGATGGAGAGCTTCAGTGAGACTAAATCCAACCAGTTAACATGTTACAAAGATCATCAGCCTTGTTTTCTCTTCCAACAACTGTCCTGACTCCCCCAAAATATGCAATCAAAGATTATTACCTCCAGCAAGGAGGTCTGTTTGTTTGTCAGAAGGATTATGAAAAAAAAAAAACTGGCCTGATTTTCATGAAAGTTGGTAGAAGGGCGTCGCCTGGCATCTCCAGACTAATGTGAAATGTGAATTAGTCTGGTACCTCTCAACTGATTTTTGATTTCCAACAGCACAGGCCTCTAGATAGAGCTACAACCAATCAGAGGTGGCAGGTATCAGCCAATCAGCACCTGTGTTTCAGTTTCATCTACAACACACACAACACCGTTCTGTGCCGGTCGTTTTTAGTTTGTAGTGAAAGTGGCTGACGGGGAAAAAAACATGTCGCAAATATACACTAAAATGTGTTTCTGAAAACATTTTAGGTGAGAAATAGGCAATGCAGTACCAGAATCTTGATTCATATTTGATCAGCACAGTTTGTTCTGAGTTCCCTGCCTGGTGCGCTGGACTGATCATAACTACATTCTAACATGGTCCTCTGCCAGTCATTGTCTTAAACCCGCCTCGTGAAATAAGCGGTTGTGATTGGATC
>JAOVVB010086638.1:0-13473 GCA_028570985.1 Heterobranchus longifilis
TTTTTTTTCTACACAATTAAACATTTGAATGAACATCTTCTGAGAGGGGTGATTCCATACTTTTTGCCAGGGGTTGTAGGTATGCTTAAAAATGTGTCTATGCCAATCTAAGAGGATTTAAAGAAACAGTAATTATATAGTCAAATAGTAGTCAATGGCTACTAATAATCTATCAAAAAAATACAGTGTGTGTTAGAATAATAACTATCACATTTAAACAACTTGTACAACATTGTACAACTGTAAATAAAGTTTTATACAATCTGTTTATTGAAATTATGATATATTTATATAGAATAAGAATATTTGAATAATAACTGAGTGTTTGAATAAAAACATCATGCCTGATATTGTGCAGGCTCTATATCTATGCATCTATACTGCTGTATCCTGTATACAGAGTCACAGGATACAGCAGGATGGAGTCATTGCAGGGCACACACATACTCACCCACTCATTCACACACTACGGACAAATTAGCAATACTGATTAAACTAATTGGCATGTCTTTGGACTGTGGGAAGAAACCAGAGCACCCAGAGGAAACCCACCAAGCACAGGGAGAACATGCAAAGTCCATGGACACAGACCCCAAGACAGGAATTGAACCCGGAACCTGGAGGTGCAAGGCGACAAGGCCCCTACCCTTCTCCGTAACCTTCTCGATTAACCGTACTTTGCATATCCTCCTTTCACTTCCTAATCTGAAGTTATTTTAGGATACGGCAATTTTAATAAGGATACGTATGCAGTTTCATGCAGTATTCATGCAAGTTAAAAATATCCTGCTGATTTCCTGTGCTTCTGATGCACTACAATCTACAGCGTTTACAGTGAACAGCAGTTTTATGGGCAGACATGTACATGGCATGGGCAGATGGATTTAAGCCAACAAGAAGGCTACAGTATCTCAAATTAACAAATCTTTACAACCATGGTTAATGAACATGCATCTCAGAATGCTTAGCACACAAAATATGTGGAACTTATTTACAAAAGCAAAAGCAGTACAAAAGCAGAAGAGCACACAGGGTTCAATTCCTGTTAACCAATAACACGAAGTGAAGGCTAAAGGCACAGTACATTTGTAAAGATGCTTATATGACTGGCTGATTGCTTAACTGCATCAGCAGATGGACATGCATTCCTGGTACAGTAGCCAGTAAATGTAAGCGCTTTAAATCTTGAAGTCTTATCAGTTTATTAACTGCGAACTACAGTAATTACAGGAATGATGTGCTTTAATCATTAATGACCAAGTAAATCACAAGCGCATGGCCCAATTCACTGTTGAGCAGAAGCTTTACAGCAACTAGAAATCTTTTGGAAATCAGTCTGTGGGTCCATGCTTGCTGCTATAATTGGTGAATCTGTCAGTATAAAAAGGCTTTAATCGTATTAAATCATTCAAATAGTCCATATAATTTTGGCCTACTCTCCCCCTCAGGATATGCGAATAGTGCGTGCGAGTGTACAGTAAGTATACTGCAACTGTCAGATCTATCTACAGTATAAGGTCTATCAGCCACTGAAGGCAAATCTAATTCACAGTGCCAATTCTCATATCAGTTCTGGCTGTTATCAGTACAGATGCAAAGATCAGTATCCTGTTTGAACTTGGCTTTAGCCCAGACGATATCTTCTACCTGTCACTCAGGGAGAAATCATTTATCACTCTGCATACTTCCATCTCTATCCCTCAAAGCTTTAAGAAGAGCTGAGCTTACCATCTGTGTTTTCAGATGCTTTCAGCCAAGTGCAAAATGTTAGAACAGATGAATTGTCTTTTAAATAAAAGTCCATGTGTTCAGACTTAGAGACACTCTGGAAGTGTCTGGAAAATGAGAAAGCAACCAGTGCAGCCTGATCCTTCGAACAGTGCAGGCCTATTTTTAAAATAACATATTTTTTGTATTAAGTAATTCTGTATGCAACATAGGGCTTTTGCTGTATGAACTTTTAGTCTTTGGAGGTTAATATGACAAAGGGGAAATAAAGGGCCATTATTTTTTTTCTCTCCAGTACAGAAAACTAGAAGAAAAGCGAGGGTTAATTTGACACCATCTTTCAACTCCAGGAAACATGTTAAACTCACTCACATTCCTTACCGCTCAGCTTTTTTCCCCAATGGTAATGAAGAATTTGCTGAAACAACACTCTAAGTTGGCCTTGTGGTTAGTAAGAGAACAAGAACATGAAATCAGAAGAATGAAATGGCTTAGATAAACACTATGATGCTACATATTTACTGGATTTATTAAGCAGTGTAATACTAATGCAAAAGCAAATGCAAACTATATAAAATGTCTGCTATGTTTGAATTGTCTGCACTGTTGATACTGTACCTGTTAATATTCTAAGAGATTGTTTTTATGACAGATCAAAAAATTTATTTCAAAGCTATTAACAACACTTTTAATGTCAACAATTAACTTTAGGGTACTGAAATGCAAAAAAAAAGAGAGATATGAAGCAATAAATTTCACATCAGTGGTCATGGTAGGTTTCAAATGGGACACTTTTTTATTAATTCTGTATTTTAAGATATAACTTTTCGTGAAAGTTAAATTGATGTTACATTATGAAGCTCAAGTAATCTTGTGCTCCTAAGTTAGATTTTTTTTTTCTTATAAGAACAGTTTGAGGATCTTGGGTTTGAAGTGCTGCAGTTTGCTCCCGTCCATGGTTTGCGCCATTTCCTGGGCCGAGAGGATTCCCTGATGAACTTCGTCAAACAGGTCAGCACCGATCGCAGCCCGAACTCGATCCTTCCAGGCGCTCAGTTTGGGGCGCCCATCAAAAACATCTAATCCAGCACCTACAGGCTGATAGCCATGACACAGAAAAAGGGTGGGTTGCATATTTAAATGTGGTTTTACAACTGAGTAAATAGAAACCGGGGCAAAACTTTTGCTTGTTTCCTTGCTGAGTACCAGTCATGCTGTGATTGTGACTTCATTGGTGTAGCTACTCATCCTTTTCATCAATGTGAGTGAAAGATAAAAAGCACTTAACACTCTGAAACTGCTCTCTATTAAGAATGAAAAAAGATCTCTCAAAGACTTAATGCTATAGGGCTGCATGATTTAATAAAAAATTCACGTTGCAATTATTTTGACACATTTTGCAATTTAAACTACAATATTTAACTATTAAATGTACCATTTAGTATTTAAACTTATTTGCGTAGATTAAAAGTATAATAATACACTACAAGTAGTTGCATTAAGTCAACTACTATTTAAATTCTCGTGTGTTTATTCGTTTCTAAAAATCCTTCTTTGATAACATGGCCACTGTGACCTTCACTGTGTGACGGCGTCTGTGATTACTTGGTCTCTTCAAAGTTTTCTTATTTGATATGATGCATGAAAGTCCTTCATATTAATTGGTTATATGAATATTTAAAAATTACCAAATTAGCCTTTCCTGGTCACCAAAAACACACAACTAGTTTAAAACAAACAATGCACTGATGAATGAGGCTTTTGATTGGACAGCTTTAACATGAGTCTCTGAGTGCGTAGGTCATGTTCAGAATACTTCACGGAAATCTCCACATAAATTACTGTGGTTTGGTATGCTTTACATTGTATATTTGTGTCAAAGGCATATAACCTACTTTGTCGGAGTTAAGAACAAATCCGACCCTCGAACATGCTCCCGGAACAGAACTTGTTTGTAAGTTGGGGACTACATGTAAACTGCCCCTCTGATTAGATAATTGGATGGGTTCATATTGTGATTTCGAATTCTATACAATTAGTTGTGCAGCACTACTACTGTATTTGGTTGAATCATGGGTTATGATGATGTGATATTGTGAACCTCCTGTGTGCCAAAACTAACTAGAAAGGAAGCATACAGCATCCTGTTAATGAGAAAGCACAGAAACTGAATGTGATATAACAATATGTTAAATTTCATCCATCCCTCTGCTATTCACAGGAATAGTTGCACAGATATAAAAGATGTGAAAAAAGTTTAAAAATAGTATGATAAACATATAAAATTTCCTACTAAATACTTAGCTAGTTAACACTACTTGTTAAACTGTATATGCTCATTATGTGTTGTTGATGCTTCCATCCCAGGTGCCTTTCTGGACGCAACTCGTCCATTTTTATCCAGGTTTGGGACTGGCGCTAAGGATACCAGTATGTGTGGAGCATTGGCTGGGAAACCAATTTATCTCAAGACTATGTGTCTTTGACTGGTATTATTTGAATGATATAGTTCTGTTGTTCCTCTTTACATTTACATCGAAATGATTCAGTTCGTACCTGCATGATTTCCACAATAGCGACCAGATCAGCCAGCGAGATCTGGTCTCCAGCGATGAAAGGTCTATCTTGAAGGAACTTTTCCTCAATGAGCTTCAGCGAGTTGTTGAGATCTTCTAGAGCGGCATCCATTTTTTCTTCGGGAACCTCCACACCCATTACCTTTGGAATCATGAGCTAAAGACAAAGGATTTGCAGTTGAAACACAGCCTCTATTATGTAGCTAAACAACTAGAAGCTACAATTAAAAACCAGAGACTTGGGTAGAGCCTTAGACCTAGGTTAAAATGAGGACCTCTCACCCTTAGCCAGAACACTTTGGACCCATGCGGTCTCATGGCTGAATGCTGCCAGGAGAGATACTCATTCACCCTTGCTCTCTTCTGCACATCAGCTGGATACCAGTTATCTGGGGTGCCATATTTCTCTGCCAGGTACTGCATAATGGCAACACTGAAGGAAAGAGTGTATAGGGTGTTTTTTCACTAGACTTGTAGATAGTTATTAGAGAATCAGTGAAAATTCCAGAGACCATAAGACAATTATGCTCATCTTCATTATGTATAATGTTTAAAGATGGCATTCTGTTAGCATTTTTCAATCCTAAAATTGAAAAGTTCAAATGCTTATTTTAAGATATCAGATGCTACACTGCTTGTTGGCAGGGAACCTGAGGCTGAGACAGTCACTATGCCCACAGCTGTGTGCCTAAAGATAAGATGTTGTATCATCTTTACTCTTATCATTACTGTGAAAGTTTACTTTCTGGATGCCGTTGCCAAAACTCACATACAAAACCAGTCACGGAAGCCCTTTCAGCAAGAAAACACATCTGCAAACAACACTTTGTCTTAAACAGCATTTTGTCTCCTTAGTTATCGCTTCTAAGTTGTTCCGAATTGCCTTTGAACTGTCCGTGTTATGTTTCATGGCTAGTGATTGTACACACTACATAGCAAACTAGCTTTTTCATTTTTCACACTATTTGGAATTCATCCCAGGAACAGTTAGTTAGCTATTAATGAGCAAGCTTGAGATGTCAGTAAACGTTACCTGCACATCATTTTATGAAGCGTACAGCTCAGCATATTTCATAACATTGTCTCATTTGCAACAGCAACACTGAATGAGCTAACGCTATTTGTACACCGACTAAGGTAATCACATTATGATAAAAAATCTGACATCTACATCTTTCCATTTTCACACATTGGTTTGTCTTTTGAATAGGCTACAAACTACACTACACTATGCTGCATACTGTATGAAAATAATCAGCAGAACATAAGCTAGCAATTGCTAGTTTACTCTTATCTGTCGGACAAAGCATCGGGTAATCCGGTAGGTAATTAGATCATCATCAAGTAATATTTCTGCTTTTTGTGTTGTTTTTACTCCAAAATACACCTCAAACATAATTATTGACATTGATTATTTATATATAAAAATATGTAATAATTGTGTGGCCAAATATAGACCAATTCCATGCAAAGATCAGCATTATCCTGCGGATAAAAATATACCATAATCCATAAGGTTTCTACCAAACCATACTGATTAAAAATAAAATACACATCTACTTAAACTGACTAAACCTTGACTTAAAATAAAATATGTATAGATCATCCCTTTAAAAAAAATTGCATCTTACATTGATCAACCACAACATTACAATAGAAAACATTATGCCCGATATCGTGCAGGCTCACCTTATGCCACCTTATTATTACAAATATATATTTGTTAATGATCATCATTTGATGTGAAACACACACCTTTCACTCAGGCAAAAATCTCCATCTCGGATGGTGGGTACTTTCCTCATCATGTTGATCTTGCCAAACTCTTCACTATAGTGCTCACCTAAAAATAATAGCCGAAAGCAAGACAGATTTAGCACAGTAAAAGTCATTAGGAGCCAAAATTTGACCCTTTTCATAACGTAACCAGGCAAACTCATCTGGCCATAACGGTTTAAACTTGCTTTTAACTTAGTACTTTCAGCTGTGCTCCTTGTGTTGGGCAGACAGATGCAGCAGAGGAGAGAGAGTCTATCACAGGACTAGAAATCTCAATCTCTGCATTTTTTGTTGGGGAAGGTCACCACTGGATACTAGTCTGGATAAAACTAGTTGCAAAAAGCACAGGAGTATAAATGAGGAACATTCTAGGAACACAAAGTCTTAACACTTGACTTACTTAGTGAAAAAGCTAAATATGGAAAACAGCAAAAAGTATAAACAGAGCCACTGTCACTGTAACAACTTCCTTCAGTCCATTTTACCATCAAGACCATATCCTAAATGTCGAGTCGCAGTGTGCTTTTCGAGTTATGCTTGCCCATGTTTGAGCTGTGGTCGACCATTATTGATGCCAGTGATAATGAAAAGCTTAAGGACCATCACTGGGAGGCATCTGATACATCTGAGTGACAGAAAGATTGTTTTAAAGCTAAAAAATCAGATAAAATGTGAAATAGACAGGTGCCTTGTTGAAAGTTATGAAAAGTACATTTGAGAAGATGAAAAGAACAAATAAAGACAAATAAAGAACACGCTTGTATGGGGAGGGGAATCTCTCCAATGACTGTGATGCTGGATTTAAGGCTAAAAAGATTAGCAACAAATTCAGGAAGAATGGCTGGAATAACCTGTCCATCAGCTTGTTGGCAAAGAGTCCCATTCCTGGGAGTCTTCTGATAAATCAGGGTTATAGGCTTATAGCCTAGTTACGGTTGTTGCTAAACTTGATTCTTGATTCAGCTTGCTTCTTTCCTCAAATAATCACCCTCATAAACAGTTGAACTTGGCTACATGCAATCCGCTGTATAAAAGCACCAACATGATTTTTAGAAAACACCCTACATCACATTATTGCTATTTCCACTTATATGTGATGCACACCACGGTTACTTGCACAACCTTGCACACTCACTTTATGTACATCTATTACATATTCAGATTTGTTTTTCATTGAATGTTGCATTCGTACTGTGTAGAGTGTCTTGTCTATAACACATTACAGTGTTTCATGTTGGTCTGTACTTTGAAAAGCACAAACAGCTGGAATAAAATTCCTAGTGTGTGTCAACATACTTGGCAAATAAAACTCGATTCTTATGTTCCAGATGTTTGTTCTGGGATCATGTTCTTCAATTTCTTTTTTTTTTTAATGTTGAACAATTATGTGGGACATTCAGAAACATACTCCTACTTCTCTGACAAAAAGTGCTGGTCATGTGACCTTGAACTTGGATAAATTCTAAGTTCTTTTGAATGAATAAACTTTAACTAACCATAACTAAGCAATGGATGGAAAAGGAGCAAGTGTGCCAAATGATCAATAAATGAAAAGATGGACTGGGTTTACTGCTAGGACATATGCGATGATCAGAGAACTTAATTGTATGGACAAAAGACTTGTAATATGATGTCTTACTAAAAAAACAAACAAAAAAAATGTTTAAGAAATAATAAAAATAAAAAACATTTTCTCTGGAATGGTTCATTCTAGGCGGCACTGTGGCTCCAGGGTGTGGGTTCAATTCCCACCTCTGTGTGCATGGAGTCTGCATGTTCGGCCTGTGCTTGGTGCGTTTCCTCCGGGTTTCCTCCCACAGTCCCAATACATGCAGATTAGGCCAAATGTGAATGAGTGTGTGTGCATGTATGTGCCCTGCGTTGGATTGGCACCCCGACCAGGGTGTACCCCGCCTCGTGACCTGGGATAGGCTCCAGGCCCCCCGTGATCCTGTATACAGAATAAAGCGGTATAGATGATAAAAGGTTACTTCCTAAGATTTTTATCCTAGATAAAATCTTACGTGTACCTATTATTATTATTATTATTATTATATTAGTGTGCACAAAAAGCTATGAAGCACCAATTAAGCTACAGGATCTGAGGCAGAAGTCATGTTCTGTACTGCCCTGTGCTGTTGTGTGTAAAAAAAAAAATTTAAAAAAAGAAAAACACACTGGTGCCTTGTGCATTAATGAAAAATATGAGGAAACAGTAATGAACGTGCTCGGATGTGCATAAAGTATAATAACTTCAAAGTTTTCTTGGGGGCATAAATATCACCAATGACCATGAAGCCAGATTTAGTAAAAAAAAATTTTTAAAAAAAAAAAAAGTCTGTACAACTTCACAATCATGCAGAATAGAAAGTTATATTAGAATTGAACACACATCATGCAAAACACTGCAATCTTACTGAACAGTGCTCGCTCCTGTACAGTTACAGTGCGGATGCAGTACACAGCAGATACGATGATATTGAACAGTAACAGTACTGTAAGTTTCGGTAACTGCTTACCTGCCATCAGAGACAGCTTCTTATTCTCAAACGGGATGTTGTTCTTTTGGGCGAAAATGTAAACCGAGCGGCAGGGCTGAGATAAAAGGTCCAGATAAATTTCCAGCACCATTTTGACTTTTGTTTTGTTCCCAATCTCTTCACTTCTCTTTCACTCGCTCGGCTCCACCGCGTCCCTTCTCTTCACTTCTCCTTCTGCAGCGCGGAGGAGTTTCACCAACGAAAAAACAGTGGAGCACAAACCACGCCCCTTTCCAACCATTTGAGGACGCCACTGTCAATCATAAGGGGTGCACAAACTCCTTAGTCCCGCCCATCTACCGGTTAAATATGCGGTTTCGTGTAAGCTTAGGCTACTTTAATAGCACAATTTTGTGTGTGTGTGTGTGTGTGTGTGTGTGTGTGTGTTATAATTAATGGTGTCTTTGTGGTTAGCACTGTTGCCACCAGGGTCCCAGTTTGACTCCCATCTTGGGTATGTGTGTGCATGTTCTCCTCGTGCTCAGTGGGTTTCCTCCAGGTACTCCAGTTTCCTCCCACAGTTCAAAGACCTGCAGGCTGACTGGGGTTCCCAATAGTGATGGGAAGTTTAGATCATTTTATTTGAATCTCGGTAATCTAAATGAACGAATCTTTTTTTGAGCCATTTAGGTCATTTCTTTCTTTCTTTTGATCAGAAATACAATTAAATGTTACATTGTCAATAAACAGAGCCCCAACACGTCTACATACACAAATATGCGCTATAGTTCCAGTAATGAAAATATTACAATGCAGCTAAGGACATAAAAGAATAAACAGAATGAGCAGCTCACCTCTCATATCTCCTGGTCCGAGTCATTCGGTCTTTTGTCACGTGACCCCCAGCATGCACGCCCAAGTAAAAAATGAACGAATCACTTTCTGAGACTACTTGTGCTTCGGAGTCACGCTAAAGACTTGTTCAAAAAGAACGAATCGTTCATGAACCACCCATCACTAGTTGCCAAATTAGTGCCATATCGTGTGTGAATGAGCTTCTGAGTGTGTGTCTGTGTGTTGTGTGCGTGCCCTGTGATGGATTAGAACACCATTCAGGGTGTACTCCACCTCGTGCCCTAGGTCCTCGTGCCCTGGGATAGACTCCAGGCCCCCCGTGACCCTGTACACAGGATAAGGCGGTATAAACGATAAGTGAATTAGTATCTCTAGTGCCATTTTGGAAATCTTTCTAACAGGATTTTATGATATTTAAGGCTTCATCATTCGTTTCAGTATTTTTGACCGAAATTACAGACCCAACTATTAAAACTCTTAACTCTTTTTTCAAATTTTCTTCCAGGAAATCACTTACCGGGAAAACACTCAGACGTGATATTCCTTTATTGTCTATATCACCTATTCTGTACAGAGTCATGCAAAGCCTGGAGCCAATCCTAGGGATAATGCAGGCATAAGGCAGGGATCGCCCTGGACATCCATCTCAGGGTGCATGTGCTTATTTGTATGTCTAATCTGCATTTCTTAAGGAAACCAGAGTACACAGAGGAAAGGCGCAAAGAACTAGGAGAACATGTTAACTCCACATGCAGGAATCAAACCCTCGAACCCGGAGGTGTGGGGGCCACAGTGCTAATCGCTACGCCACCGTGCCACCTATATGTAAAAATGTTTTTACATATCTTTTTGAAGTATATAAACTCATCTTTAATTCAACATTGGAAACTCACATACATTTCATTATATGTCACATTTCTGACCTTATTTAGCATTTCTAAACAAAAGGGTAGTCCTGTTGGTTCACACCTCCAGGGTGTGTCTGTCAGTGTGCATGCAGTTTAATTGTTCTCACTATGATTTGTGGGTTGTCTCACAGTCCACAAACATCCACTGTGTGCTGATTGGCATTTCCAAATTTCCTGTAGTGCCTGTGCCTGTGGATTCCAAGGGGTTGGGGTCCTCAGAAATATAACTAGAGCAATGACAATGACGTGAATTCATGGGTCATTGCGGCCAATCATTGTTCACAGTGACACATTGAATAGATGGATCAACCAAAAACAGGGTGTTTTTCTTCACATAGCTTTGGAAACTAAAACAGCCAGGGACAAGTGCATTCATTCATTCATTCATTCATTCATTCATTCATTCATTCTATTATTTCAATTCAATTTAATTTAATTCATCTACATTACAATAACAATGAATTCGGCTTTTAATTCATTTCAGTTATATATTTGGGTGTACTTCATTTATTCACAGATTAAGAAACATTTTAAATAAAGGCTGGAGAGAAAGCCTACTCATCATGGTTGATGAATAACGTTCATTAAACATTACAACGCAGAATCAGTCCTCTCAGTGTTGCAATTTTATTTGTTGAAGTATTAGCTTGAACTTTGTACTGCATTCATGTTTTGGAAGTCATCTAATCTGACAGCTCCATCTACGCTTGCTGTGCAGAGGAAACAGTCTTCCTGTTCCGAATCCTTATCAAATCCTTTAGTTTGCCCCACTTATTGCCAAAGCCAAAAAACATACTTGAAATCCATACTTTTCAACTTGGAATGGTAGTCTCACCTTCTCACGTTCCTTCCAGCTTACAGAATGGTGTCAAAACAAAAAAAAAATAGCTGCATACTGTAGATCCTCAGGAACTGAATGGAAATTCAACATTTTTAACATATAAAGCAGGAAAAACATGGACATCTCCATGCTATTCAGCTAAGGAAAGTCAAAAATATTTTTTTGTGAATTATACCTCACAAGAGTTATGGCAATGGTGCCATAAGTTCTGGTATCCCAAACTCACTAACCTACAGTAATGCATACATTCTTTCAAATTCCACTGATTTAACTCAATAACTGTAGAGTCTTACATCCAAGCCCAACAAATACTTTGTGGATACAATTGCTGACATTTACAGATTTTTGTAACAGTATGTGAACTTTCCCCATGCCTCTATGTCCATAAAACGACCCCCTTAATGTCAGCCTGTGTCCAGACAAATATACATACATACAAACAGCTTGTGTCCGCTGGGACCTTTTTGTTTAACCGGAAAATGCTAATGTATTTCCTATCGTCTGTCTGTCTTCGGGCCTCTCTCCATGACTTACATGTTAACGACTGGTTCTTTTGATGTGCAGTATGTACGTGACACAGGGCGCCTCGCCAAAAGCCTAAATATGCTCTCTTTGCTGATGATAAACGATCTTCAGACACACCGTGGGTGTGTGTGTGTGTGTTTGTCATTCTCCCGGTAGAGTAAGTGTATCACTGGCATGGCAGACGCATCAAGCAATAATCCTTCTTCTTTTCATTCTTCTTTAACCATAACACTTTGGACACTCTTCTTAAACCTAACACAGAGTGCAAAGCAACAGTCTTCTGATGTCCCTCCTGATCTTGCTCAGTATACTTACAGAAAAATGAGTCTGTACCTGTTGGAAAGTGCAGTATACTTTCTCATCTAAACATATTTCATCTTCAGACTGATCACTGACTTTCAGCTTTCTGATGACCAGTTGCTCACCTTACACAGTTAGATCCATGAATATGATCCAAATGGCACAGCAGTTCATTTTAGGATTAAGTGCAGTTTGTGCTGCTAGTCAGGGTCACAATGGCTCCGGAGCCTATCCCCTGAAAACACTCAACATAAGGAAGCGCAATCCGTGTCCCATCACAGTACATTATGCACACACAAAAGCACATGCTCGTTCATACCTCAGGGCAATTTACTGATTTTAATCTAGTGTTCTTCATGGTGTTCTGGTGTTCTGCATGTCCTGGCATTTCCAAATTGCCGGTTAGCACAATGTGTATGTGTGTGCGTGCAGCCTTGTACATTGTACAAAGGTTTTTTAATCTGTTACCATGAAAATGTCACAAGGATCTTTTAATGATGGATGAGCCTTTCAACAAAATTTAAGATTAGCTAACACAATGTGCCGCCATTAAAGTGACAGGTGTAGATACTGTATCGTATGTTTCACCAACCATCTGGTGTTTTCAGGGATAATACTTGTGTACAAGATAAAAACATCTATCTTGTATTTCTGAGAAATTGTCAGTGCTTGTCAGTAAATAAATACCAACCCAAGTGGGTCTTAGCAGGAAGCTGCAACCCTACACCAGCGTGTTTCAGTAAATCAAACTGAAGTCCATGTACAAGTTCAGGAAAGTCTTTGAAGATGCACTTGAGGATGAGGCCACACTCACTGCACTGTACAACAGCATGCTGTGTCTCGTGTTTGTGCCTAATGAGATGTGTTGTGTATTTAGGTTGACCAACATTCTTCAGAACAAAGCCACTGATTCACCAAAACGGATGCGTTTTGTAAATGTGAGGGCAAGAACTCCATAAATCCTTTTTCAGAAACATGACTGTTATAAATGAGTGCGTCAATTTAAAAACAATTACAGCTTTTACTCATTTTGTACAGAAAACAAAGATTGAGATACCATATTTGCCTGAAGCCATGAAAAAATTTTTTTCCCCCTGACTGTTTTTTTTTATTATTATTTAGATTGTTTCTTTCTTTCTGTTGTGTGCAATGAGTGTGTGAATATTTAAAAGATGGACAAACTTTTTGATTTAAAGAAATGTTTTTATGCTGCATAATCTCAGCCAACTCAGTAAGAAGTCAAAACAATCGACGAGAGAAATATTAGTAATGAAAATGCATAGTTTTTCTCACTCTCTCACTCATCTTCTATACCGCTTTATCCTGTATTCAGGGTCGCAGGGACCTGCAGCCTATCCCAGGAGACTTAGGGCACGAGGCAAGGTACACCCTGGACAGGGTGCCAATGCATTGCAGGACACACACACACTCACACACTCATTCACACACTACGGGCAATTTGGGAATGCCAATTAGCCTAA
>JAOVVB010086658.1:0-13473 GCA_028570985.1 Heterobranchus longifilis
GAAAACCGCTCTTTAAAATGTAACTATCATTCTTTTTTTTTAAATGGTGCCTTTTGTGTTCAGTTCAATGTTCAATGTGTTCAATAAAATGTCAGAGATAACTTCCTTTCAGTTTTTTTTAATACAACAACCAATTTGTTGTATTTTAGCAGAATACTGAAAGCAGCAGAAAGGCAGAACTGTTATTGTTATAATGATATATTTATAGCAAGTAATATCGTTATCGCAATATTCAACAATGTTATCGCATATTTTCCTCATATCGTGCAGCCCTACTACACATTGCAAAATGAACAAATAAAATAATGTCCTATACTGTGAAATGTAATTTAAAGACTGTAGACCTCTCTAGAGCATGCAGGAGGCAGGACACGATGCATCCATAGAAATAGAATTCTATTTCTATGGATGCAGATCACACCGCGGTCACGTAGCCAGTTCGTAATTGGGTCATAAACAGTGTCTTGTCGTGCCTTGGGTTTGTGTGACAATTTCAGTGATGGCCCTTACAGACAGAAGTCCCTGAATCTTCCCCCTTTTTTCCACAATTTAATTAATTAATTTTCATTTTTGAATGCCTGTTGACAATATTCATTGACAGCCCTAACAGTCTTCTGATGCTTTTGTGAAATTGGGCCCTAGTTTGGCATTAAATACTGAAGGGAAACTGTTGTAGCATCTTCAGTAAAGAATCAGGTTCTGCACTGTAGCACGTAAACCAGAGTATGAATGATGTAGCTTTTGACTTGCTACTACCCATGTGATCAGTTTCATTCAGATGCTGTCGTATTGTATGTAAGGTCAGTCCTTGACTGTAAAATAGTTGTTGCCCAGACAGAGGCCACTACTCACTTGCATTCAGACTTTATTTTTTCTGGAAACGAGGGATGGAGGGATTGTAGGATGGAGAGATGGTGGTAGTTGAACTGCAAAGGGAGACCAGCTTGGTGCTCTAGGGCTCTCAACAAATTTGAAAAGGATATATTTTCGAATGTGATTTGCACTTGAGCAATCTAGAGTTTTACAGTATAGCACGTTATTTTGGACATTCATCTGCATGTACTGCCCATGCTGCAGTCACACATGGGTAGAAAATCAGCAAAGTCTCGCTTTAAAAGGCAGGTTTATGTTGAAATAAATATACCTATACAAGTAGTTATGTCTCGTTGTTAGGCATGGGACGATATGAACATTTCATGCCATAATTATCCTGGCCAAAATAATTGCTATCCACAATATTATCCCGATAATCAACGAAATATGTTTAAAACTCTTAAAACGGCACTAAAACACACTGGGATCACTTTACTTTACATTTTGCTTTGTTGGGACTTTCTTCTCCAAACATTGCAACTTTTTTCTCATAAACTGGTACATTTCTTTCTCCAAACATTGCAACTTTTTCTGGAAACATTCCAACTTTTTTTCTCATAAAATTGCAACTTCTTTCTCTAAACATCACGACTTTTTTAAAGAAACAAATATTTTTATTGCACCACAGATAGGACACTAGTAAACTGCAGTCAATTCGTGAGGATATTCATGATATTCATGATTATCCCAATAATGGAAATTCACCTCACTTATTGTGTGTTTTTTATCGCGATCCATGATAAAATCGTTTATTGTCCCATCCCCATGCGTTGTATTGGTTTGCCCTTTTATGGACATAATGTGCAAAAATAGTGTGTTTTTTATTTTATTTCATTTTTTATAAGGAATATATGAATGTCAGTTTTGGCCAGTTTTTGGAAGACCTATGCTGCTCTGACATGTCCAAAATGAAAAAGGAAATCAGAGGGATGAAGAGGGTTAAAAGATTAAATAGGGGTTATTTTTCTGTACTGACAGTTTCCATGGATTCTACACTAATCACTGCTCTTTTTGTTTTTCTCCAGACAAGCACTGATGTAGCGACAGTTGTGGTGCTCTCTGTCTACCTCCGGTCCCCCGGTGCCTGACTGCATGACCTCGGATAACAGATAGATCCACGAGGGGACGTAACCCCTTCCTCTGCCCGGGACCCTTTCCTCTGGACTCCTGACTGCAACACTCAGTAACCATCTCAACTTTCAACTCCAGAAGAAGAAACAGCAGATTTTTCTTCCCCCACGTCGGAGTTGAACACCTCCACATGGGTCAGTGGAGGTGTTGAAGAGCTGTCCCCCCCTCCCCCCTCCCCCCCTGTTTATCCTCTTCAATCTTTTCAGAATATTTTTTTCTTCTGGTTGGCTTGAGCCCGGTTCTGCCGGCCGTGTGACTTTTCAAAACTGGGGCGCGATTCATGGGATGCAACCATGTCGGATCTCAGTGAGCGCAGGCCGGTCAACACGGACTACGCTGTCTCCCTGCTGGAGCAGCTCAAGTTCTTTTACGAACAGAAATTACTGACTGACGTTGTGCTGCTGGTGGAGGACACAGAGTTCCCGTGTCACAAGATGGTCCTGGCCACATGTAGCTCCTATTTCAGGTGAGTGCTGCTGCGGGGTGTGGAATGACTCGTGTTCATGGTTTCCCTTGAAATCCTTGAAAGTTTGTGCATTTGAGGGGAAAAAAATTAAAGTATTTGAAAATGGACACAAATAGACATGGGTCATTGGAAGTGCTTGAATTTATGCATTTTGTGCAAAAATAGAAATTGAAGTTCTTTTGAGATTTCTTTTTTACTTAACTTTAGTAAATAGGCTTCGTTCTGCTGTCTACATGTTAGGGATGGGACAATAATGGATTTCATTGTGGTTCATGATGAGAAACACAGTTAATCGTTGTGAATTTACATTATCAGGATAATCATGAATATCGTGAATATCCTCATGAATTGACTGCAGTTTACTACAGTGTCCTGTCTGTGATGCAATACAAATATTTGTTTCTTAAAAAGTTTTGACGAAAAAAGTCGTAATGTTTCAAGAAAAAAGTCAGAGTTCGAGAAGTTCGAGAAAAAAACTCACAATTTAATGAAAAACAATTCTTAATGTTTTGAGAAAAAAAACCACACAATTTTATGAGAAAAAAGTTGCAGTGTTTCGTGAAAAACGCATATTTAGTTTATTTTTGGGATAATATCGTGAATCGCTGTTATTTTGGCCAGGATAATCGTGACATGAAATGTTCATATCGTCCCATGCAGAGTGCACGTGTCTCCTGCAGTAGCCTGGTCTCCTAAAAATTATGTTCCCATACAACGAAACTGCATTCTCAATTATGTTTCTAGGAGAAATATATTTTCTCACAGATTACGCTTGTTTTGTATTACAAAAACGATACTTCAGGGTTCGTACGAAGTCTTGAAAATTTGGAAAATGCTTGATTTTAACCGCTATGTTTTCAAGGTTAGGAATATGCTTGAATTCGAAAATACTCCAAACGTAGTAATTATATTTTGTTGCGTAACAAACATACTTGTTTTAACCCAAACCATGATCTTTTCCTCAACCTAACCAAGTAGTTTTGTATCAATTCACAATATTAACTGCGACCGTAATCTGTGAGAAAAAACATAACGGAGAATGCAGTTTAGTTGTATGGGAATGTCATTTGTTAGCAGACAGGGTTGATCACAGTTGCGTCATTGTTTCATGCACTAGTTCTCATGATAAAAATTCTCAGTGTTGTAACAGTAATGAACGTTGATCCGTGTCTCAAACTATGCCGTGGTGGATCCTTGAACTTGAGGGAATTGGGCCTGGAAAGTCCTTGAATTTGATGTTTAAGAAGGTGTGGGAACACTGTGTGTTGTATGTTGGGGATTTCTGTCTTTTAATGACCTCTGGGCTGATTGTGTGACTGTGCTTTGTTCAGCGTCGCTCTTCCAAATTTGTCTCCTACAGTTTCAATGAATAATGCACCACACAGCATTGGGGGTTTTTGCATTTTAAAGAAAACAATTATTCCCCTCAGTCTCATTGTGATGAGGTGTAGGTCTGCTGTCATTATGTAGCGCGGTTGTTATGTCTTTAAGTGCTCCCCTCCTACAGTTACAATGAATAATGCAGCACGTTGTAGAGCAAGTGTGATCCATTCCATACACGGAGGATGGAAAACACGGGGATGGTGTTTCCTTGAAAGCCGGGGCTTGAGTCGCCCCCTCTGCGCCAGTTATTCCGTCTCTGATATATTTCTCGCGGAACAAATGAAGCAATCTCTAACCTGTAGTACTGCAGACGTATCCCTCGAAGGCCCTCGGGAGGCCTCATTTGTACGCACAACATTGCATAATGAAGTGTGTGCACTGCAGTGAATATGACAGAGCAGCAGCCTCGGCTCTGGGAAGAGTCCATCTGTACTTGACAGGAGCTCATGCTGCATTTGAACACGCTGTCTAAAACTCTCCGTCTCACCCCTCCCTCCCTCTTTCACTGCACACACACGCATACATTCCAAGAAAAGGTCCCGACAACTTGATGCCTCTCTCACACCCACCTCCCCGCGATCTTCCCCACTGTTTCCCACACACTCGTTATCTGGTGCGAACATGCAAAGCATTTCCCCTGCAGGGTTCAGAGGTGTCGCAGCGCTTCCTCTAAACTGCTACTCTCTCCTCGCAACGCCTCGCTTCAGGGAGAGGGGGCGCGGGGGGCTCTGGGGGGGAGCTTGTGTTTGGAGGGGAAAGTCTGGTCACGTAGGTCTTGGTGAGAGATGGAGAGAAAGGGGAAGAAAGAGAGGAAAAAGAGGGAGGCGGGGGTGCGGGGGTATGTCTGCAGGGTTGCGTAATACAGCCTGGCAGGTTTATCCCCTGCTGCGAGCAACACACACTCACACACCCCCCCAAAACCCCCATACAGGAGGGTAGAGCTGTTCTGCAGACAAATTATTGTTAAAGAGTGGAGTTGCAAGTGACAGTTATTTAATCTGTCTATTATTTTTTCATTTAATTGTTTCATTTAAATGTAGAAAACTTCAAAGTCCCAATGCAACATCAAATGGATTGCTTTAAGAGCTGCAGCTAGCCTAACAATTCCTTTCATTATCGATTATTAATCTGTCAAATTTTCTTGATTAATTGTTTTGTCTACAAAAGGGCAGGAAATGGTGAAAAATGCCCTTCGCAAGTTCCCAAAGATGACGTCTACAAATGTCTTGTTTGGCCGGACCAACAGGTCAAAAATGTTCCGTTTATTAGCCTATAACACAATACAAATCAGAAAAACATAAAATTCCAGAAGTTGTAACTAGTAAATATTTAACATTTTTGTTCCTTAAAGGATTAATAGATTATCTAAATTGCTGCAAATTCATTTTCTGCCCATCATTGATTAATTAACAAATCACTCATTGTTTTGTATGACCATCAGTCCACAAAACCCCAGAACCAGAAGAACTGCATAGTTAGCATGTGTAAGTAGATAGTGCCACTGACAGAAACTCAGTCTAAACACAAACAATGAAAAACAGTGTCACATGCTGTGTATTTGACATGACATCTCTGACAAGTGCAGCACAGAAGCATTGCCACAATAAATGCAAATTACCAGTTAAAGCCAATAACCGTTCTACAGATGCATCAAATGTGAGAAATGGATGCAGTGAAAGAGGTTAAAGAGGCTCTGACTCACTCTGATAAATGACAACGTGGAAGTGTAGGCAGCCCGCTGACGCTGCAGCAACACGGATGTCAGAGCCGGAGCCAAACTGTGCACAGTTAGCACAGCAGCCAGGTGTTGACTGTCACTTTTTCACATTCAGTAATATGAGGAAAGTGAGTTGGAGGACGCACTAATCGTTGTACAACAACGTTCAAGTATCAAGTCAGTTGGAACATCTGCTCCAAATTAGGCATGGGACGATATGAAAATTTCATGTCACAGTTATCCTGACCAAAGTAATTGCAATTCATGATATTATCCCAATAATCAACGAAATATGCTTAAAACTTAAAATGGCACTAAAACACACTGGAATCACTTTACCTTACATTACAACTTTTTTCTCAAAACATTCCGACTTTTTTCTCAAAACATTTACTTTTTTTTAAGAAACAAATATTTGTATTGCATAGGACAATGTAGTCAATTCATGAGGATATTCACGAATCACGATTATCCGGATAATGGAAATTCACCACGATCAACGAGGTGCTGAAACGTATTACAACACTGTTAACAGAATGCAGGCCTGACACGGCAAAACAATGATATAGACACGCTGTAGCAGCTGATAAAATCTCTTCTCTTCATGGACACTAATCGGTGTGACATCTTGTAGCTGACTTCCTCATTCAGTAACGTGTGTGTTTGTGTGTTGACTGATGGACCTCCGTCTCGTCCGTGCAGGGCGATGTTCATGAGCGGCCTCAGTGAGAGCAAGCAGACCCACGTCAGCCTGAGGAACGTGGACCCGGCCACCCTGCAGATCATCATCACCTACGCCTACACGGGCAACCTGGCCATCAGCGACAGCACCGTGGAGCCGCTCTACGAGACCGCCTGCTTCCTACAGGTCAGTGCAAACACTTCTCGCCAAGGCATCATTTACACCAAGTCCTCCTGTCATTAACAAGTATTGTGTGTGTATCAAACCCAATTAAACACTCTTTCTACCACACCAAATTCTGTCCTCAAATTTAATTTGTTACTTGTAGAAATCCACATGAACCACTCTTCATATCGGTAAACTAGATCCACCACACAGCACTTATTTAAAAAGAAAATATGTCATTTTTAAAGCTTGTTCGCCTGCTACTCCCGTTATTAACACCAGGACTGGTGACTGGTTTATTAACTGTGTGCCAAATTAATCGGAGCATGACCTCTTGCTGATTTTTTTAAAAATTTTGGCTATTGTGAAATTGGTCTTAAATTTCATTTTCAACCCTGTTAACTATCGTATGAAATATTAATGGCCAAAATAATTACGATTCACGATTTTATCCCGATAATCAACAAAATATGTTTAAACACAAACACAAACATTACAACTTTTTTCTTGAAACATTACGGCTTTTTTTCTCAAAACATTACAACTTTCTTCTAAAATTAAATTAAATTATGAGGTTTTTTTCATGCAACATTACAACTTTTTTTCTTGAAACATTCCAACTTTTTTTCTTGTGACCTTTTCTCTCAACATTATGACTTTTTTTCTCTCATCAAATTCAAATTGTGAGTTTTTTTTCTTGAAACATTACGACTTTTTTTAAGAAACAAATATTTGTACTGCACCACAGATAGGACGCTGTAGTAAACTGCAGTCAAATCATGAGGATATTCACAATTTTCCCAATAATGGAAACTCACCACGATCAACTTATTGTGTTTTTATCGCGATCCACGATCTGATTATTGTCCCATCCCTAGTGGTGTTGTTGCACTTTTGTAGCTGTTGTCGCTCGATGCAAAGAGAGATGTTTTTGTCGTCTCCTGTGTGCAGGTGGACGACGTCTTGCTGCAGTGCAGAGACTACCTGGTGAAGAAGATCAACGCCGAGAACTGCGTCCGCATGCTGAGCATCGGCGACCTGTTCAGTTGCAGCGAGCTAAAGCAGAGCGCCAAGCGCATGGTGGAGCACAAGTTCCCCATGGTGTACCGGCAGGAGGCCTTCCTGCAGCTGTCCCACGAGCTGCTGATCGACGTCCTGAGCAGCGACAACCTCAACGTGGAGAAGGAGGAGACGGTGCGCGAGGCGGCCATGCTGTGGTTGGAGTACAACATGGAGGCGCGCTCGCAGCACCTCTCCTCCGTGCTCAGTCAGATCCGCATCGACGCGCTGTCCGAGGTGACGCAGCGCGCCTGGTTCCAGGGCCTGCCGCCCAACGACAAGTCCGTAGTGGTGCAGGGTCTCTACAAGTCCATGCCCAAGTTCTTCAAACCGCGGTTAGGCATGACGAAAGAGGAGATGCTGATCTTCATGGAGGCCATGTCAGAAACGCAGGGCGATGGATACGTCATGGCCGGCTCCATGCCGACTACGGTAGTGTGTTACAGCCCGCAGGCGGAGAAAGTGTACAAACTCAACAACCCCCCCGGAGACCTGCAGAAGGTGGGGACCCTCGTTACACCGGACAATGACGTGTTCATCGCCGGCGGACAGATCCCGCTCAAAAACTCTATCACCAACCACGGCAAGAGCGGAAAGTTACAGGCGGTCTTCCGCTCGGTCGATAGCTTCTTCTGGTTCGACGCCCAGCAGAACGCCTGGGTGCCCAAAACCCCCATGCTGTGCGCCCGAATCAAGCCCTCGCTGGTCTACTGCGAGGGATTCATCTATGCAATCGGGGGCGATAACGTCGGCGGCGAGCTGAACAAGCGCACGGTGGAGCGCTACGACTGCGAGAAGGACGAGTGGAGCATGATGAGCCCGCTGCCCTTCGCCTGGAACTGGAGCACCTGCGTGGTGGCGCACGACTTCATCTACGTGATGACGCACGATCTGATGTACTGCTACTTCCCCCGCGCAGACACCTGGGTGGAGATGGCCATGCGCAAGACGAGCCGCTGCTTCGCCTCCGCCGCCGCGTTCGGCGACCTCATTTTCTACATCGGCGGCCTCCACGTGGTCAGCAACTCTGGCATCCGCCTGCCCACGAGCACCATCGACGGCTCCTCCGTCACCGTGGAGATATACGACGTCAACAAGAACGAGTGGCGCCTGGCCGCCAACATCCCCGCTAAGCGTTACTCGGACCCGTGCGTGCGGGCGGTGGTGCTGCTCAACTCGCTGTGCATTTTCATGCGCGAAACGCACATGAACGAGCGCGCCAAGTACGCTATCTATCAGTACGACGTGGAGCTGGACCGCTGGTACCTGCGGCAGCCCGTGTCCGAACGCGTGCTCTGGGATCTGGGCAAGGACTTCCGCTGCGCGGTGGGGAAGCTGTACCCCTCCTGCCTGGAGGAGTCCCCCTGGAAACCGCCAACCTACCTCTTCTCCCCGGACGGCGCCGAGGAGTTCGAGGTGGACGGGGAGCTGGTGACCCTCCCCCACGTATAGCTCTTAACCTCTCCTCCCCTACCTCGCGGACTGAACCGTAACGCCGAGGGACGAACACGGAGGGGGGGGCGGATCTAAGATATGAAAGGGTTTGGCGTTCTCGGCGACAGCTGTTGCTGACGAGCAATGCAGCCCAAAAAACAAGCTGAAAAGATGCCCCTCGGAAATACTAGTAATCTGAAAATTTCTTTTTTTTTTTTCTCTCTCTCTCTTCTTCTTATTTTGTCAGTTGTGACATCTGTTAGATATTATTACTGTCATACTGTTTCTACAATGTGATAATCTAAACGTCAACTGATTTTGTGATGATGAGGATGATGATGCACTTAACTGGTTCTCGGAATGACAATGGCAACTGTACCAAAATCCCCCAGCCCCCCTCCCTCCTCCCGACATTAGACATAATGATGATCAGGGAGTCTACAACGCACACATAGTGAATACACACACAAACACTTTTGGCCCATCTGGCTCTTCACTTATTTGGGCACAAGGGTAAATTTAATTACAAGAGAATCCCTTTTGACAAATCCCTCTTATTAAAGAAGCCTTTTGGGCCCCTGAATCACCTAAATCCCCCCTCACACATGCAAAAGCACTATTCTTTTCCCACCGTTGCTACTTATTTATGTTTAATTTACTATTTTAGTGTCATCAGGAAATGAAATTCTGGAATAGTCAAATGTTTCTGCAAGCTCAAACCATACTTCAAAGTTTTATCAGCATATCCCACTCTTGGCAGTCAAAATTACACTGCTCACTTTTACCAAGCAATTTTTTTTTTCTTTGCTTGGGGCGGAAAGTGGAAACATATTGTCTTCGGTTTGTCTCTGGTGGTAATAATATTCTAGTAGTTTTCTTAAAATATATATGACAAGCTCAGTTTTTGAGTCAAAGTGTGGGTATGATATGCCATCGCTGTAACCTTTATTGTAGAGGGCAGGTCATTAAAATAGTGAAGATCTACAATTAGTCTTGCATGAGACTTTTTTTTATGAGAAAACCAACTGAACTACAGCCAGTCCTCTGCCTTTTGGTTTTTTTTATTGGCCTATATTATTTTTACTCGATTGCATCCATTTTTATAGATGGCAGTGTATGTAGTTACTGTCCAACTGTACAGAACTGACAGGGCAGAATGGACAGTTGAGTTTCAGAGTCGGACACATGGTTCATGTAAAACTTCTAAAACAGTGACCGTGCTCTAAGGGAGCTTTCACACCTGAGCTGTTTGGTCTGTTTTAACCGAACCCTGCGTTTCATCGGATAGTCTGGACCAGTTGGTTTGGGGTGGTGTGAAAGCTCATTCGAACTCTAGTGCGGACCAAACAACCGAACCCTGGTCCACCTGAAAACATGGGTCTCGGTTTGCTTCCAAAGTACGCTAGAGTTCGGTTCACTTTAGATGAGAACGCGATCAGACACAAATAAAGTGAACCAAAAAAACAGTGCTCATCATTTGTGTGACAAGGACAACACATCATAATCTCTCTCATCAGGTCCCGCCTTCTCCTCCAGTACCACGTCATTCGAAGAATGAAATATTCAACAACTTCATCAGCTGTTCATATTGTTCGCCTTCTTCTGTATAATAATAATAATAATATTTGATTGATAGAAACACCAAAATCAAAACCAGAAAACCCAAGACCACATAAGTTGCTCCACTATTTCTGAGGGAAGTGTCGGAGTGTTTCACTCGAATATTCTGTCCAGCAGATGAGCGATTGATGGATCCAAACTCCATTCACAAAACAAGCATTTTAAAAGTTGTTTATTTGACGTGACAAAGCATGAATTCATACTTTTTACTAATCTTCATCATGATATAATTACTTCAGCGTATTTTAAATCCATTTATCAGTTTATTTTGCATTGATTTTAAACATTCACTAGCCATTTGGCCGGTGGACAAAAAAGTAAATTTTAGACCCTGATCATCAATATATTTTCCCTTATATCCATGTTTTACTTTTCAACATTAATAACACATTCTTAGATGGTTTTGTCTCGTGTTTACCTCATAGCTCTTTTTGATCTTTAATGACCGTATGTCATATCTTGAATGAATACGATCAACTTGCATTTACACCCATGTGTGTATATTTTGAATCATGCTGTATCTCTCAGCAGCACTTTTTGAAATACATGTGAAATCAGTTTTTTTGTGGTATGGCATGTGGAAATGCTCCAGTCCAATCCCCTGGCTGTAGATAATTCTTTCTGCAGTAGCGGAAAGTGTTTTGGACGCAGACATATTGTGGGTTTGTCTCTGGCTTGTTTTCAGCTCTCTCTTTGGGGACACAAAGATCTCACTTCTCCCACCCCACCACTCATCTCTCTCCCATCCTTTTCCTCTCTTCCACCCTCCTGTCTTCCTCATTAGCCGGCTACCTTTTCCTCTAAACAAGTGGAATGCTGCTGCTTATTTTCTTAACCTAGGGATGAGGAGAGCTTCCCGTAGAGCATTGGTGTGATTGACAGGGAAGCGTGCTGGAAAGGCTCAGAGGTTCTCTGTTTGCCTCAGAGTCTCGCTGTTGGCAGCGCAGACGTGGTCTCCAATGAAGAGCTGGAAAACCAAAGAATAAGAATAACACAGGACGTTTTTACTGGAAGGAATTTTTTCTTTCTTGCTTTCATCTCTCTCTGTCTTAGTCTCTACAGTATATCTCCCTCGCTCCTATTTCTCCCACTACTTGTTCTCTCTATTTCAATTTCTCTGTATTTCCCAGTCTAACTTTGTCTCTGGCCTGGAGTCAGATGTCTTGTGGCTGATTCTATCCGAACAGCGTCAGTCGCTGAGAGTCATGAGTTGATGGAGACACAATGTCTCACACCCAGTTTCCCAGAAGCATCCCAAAATTATTTAGCGCATTTTATCAGTCTGAAACCAGCAATCAGTGTCATTGTGTCATCAGGTCAATCAGTTAAATAAGCACAGTGGTAGTAAAGAGAAAATGTACAAACTACAATGGAATGTAGTTCTTGGTGGAAGCATCTTCTACGGAGCTTAAACAACAAAAACAGACTTTGACAATTTGTACAATTCAGTACTTAGTATTTTGGGTTTCTACAACATGTTTATATGCTTTAATGTTCAAAAAACATTCTTTTTCTCATACTGTCTGTCTGAATATACTACTATATATATAAAACAGTGCCTGTCTCTTTAAGCCCCCCGCCTGAAAAAGCCCAGTCTGCTCTGATTGGTCAGTGTTTCACTCTCACTGTCTCTGCACTGTCGCTGCAGCCGGGGAATGACTGTAACGGCACTGTATAGTATAGCTGTGACATCACAACTTCACAGAATCCCTGACGGCTCATTTTAAAGGCTGAATACGGGCTCTGTGTGTGTGTGTGTGTGGACTGAGCGTTTTGATACTTTTACAGTATTTATATAGCACCGAGACCTGCTTTATAATAAAAAAAAAACAGATGGAAATCTCACTTTTTACAATATGGGACCTTTAATTGTGTTTGGAAGTACCAACAGAGGAATACGCAGATGTGTACTGAATTTCAGTATTTGGCATTGTATTTTAGTGTGTGGGTTCATTCATGCTTTAGAGTCAAAGCAATCGTGACTATATGACCTGATAGAAGACAGACCAGCAGCATTCTGGCTAATAATGTTTTCCAAATGACACCGTCGCTGTGCTTGATGTGTCATTTAAATCAAACAGCCTTAGCTTGAGATGTTCACGCTCTGTGTTTCATTAATGGTGTCTGGCCCTAAATACTCTCATTGATTTAAGCTGGCCTGCCAACACTTTTCAGTCATTATATACGTCCTGCAGACAAGGCGAGATTCAGCCTGGCGAGTGAGGAAATACCAACAGACGTAAAAGAATGGTTTTGGAACGGAGCCCAGCTCAACTGTAGTCACATGATGCCTAAATCCGAGTCACGTTTGAAATCCAGCAGCATTATCCTGGCATTCCCAGATTCCATCTGCTGGGGCCTCTCCGTTTGAATTTGTCATCCTTGAGGAATCCGGGAACGCCGGCAGTGAGCTTATGGAGTGTGTACGTGTCCCTGGCTGCACCTGAGCGAGCGCGCGCGCACACACACACACACACACACACAGGTTTTTGTCCAATACACAAGCACACACAGGCATGCAACATGGCATGCGTCTTATTCACAATGTTGGCACACATGATACACTATCTACAGAAAAGTCATGTACAAAAGCCAAGCGAGATGACTATATTCATGTCAAACACACACACACACACACACACAGACAGCCTGACTGACTTTGGTTTTCGGTCTTAAATCTTATGTTGTGTTCAGACCAGACGCAAATAAAATAATCTACTCACTTAATTCGTGCAAGTTTGGACGCTGGAATCTTCTGTTTTGACTCGCTTCATTTGCACGATTACTTGCGATGCTCGCCGTGGAAGTTCAGATTTTTCAACTCACACGAATGAGCGAATGAGCATCATTTGCTTCATCGCGCCACGTCATTCGTGTCATTCTGCAAAATATGTAATGTAAAATGGTATTTTGACACATATTTCACTTTTAACAAATACTGCA
>JAOVVB010086668.1:0-13472 GCA_028570985.1 Heterobranchus longifilis
TATATAGCACCTCTCAAGAGCAGATGTCACAAAGTGCTTCACAATAAAAGGCAAAAATAAAGTAAAAATACAAGGCAAAACAGACATGAAATATAAGTCCCCTGAAAAACATCCTTTTTAAATAAAAAACAATTTACTTATTTATTGAACTATATTGACTCATTTATATGTTTATATTTACATTTGTTTAAATATGTATTGGCTCATTTTTTTTAGTATAAGTAAAGTATAAAGTATATTTATTTATTTATTTAATATCGACTTAAAGGGCATTCAATAGAGGAACAGCTGCACTTTACCTGCAAGAGTTTCTGCACACACAGAGAATGTCCATTTCTTGAAGCCAGGTGAAGAGCATTTTTACCTGAAAGTGATAAATGCAGCAATCAGAAAATGAAGTACATTCACAATTAAGGGTTTGCATTGTACTGTATGTATTTTTATTAAAAGCCAAACACAAAGTGCTGCCTGACCCTTTTGTCTAATGACGTGTTTCATTTGAACTGGGGAGTCGGAATTTCAACTGGAACGCCCCCTGAAGTCGGATTATTATTATTATTATTATTATTATTATTATTATTGGTTGTAGATCACATTCCGTTGCTCTGATTGGAGCTACACAGTACTGTCCAACTTCTATCTGTGGACATGTTGCTACGGTGTTTGTAAAATACTGCATAATGTGTCGTTATCAACTGATATTGCTAACAATGGCTATAGCAATTTATCATGGTTTTTTTTTTAGAAGAATTCTTTATTTGCCAAGTACAATTTTTTACATATATACAAGGAATGTGTCCTCTCCATTTAACCCATCCTAACTATTTAGGAGCAGTGGGCAGCCACAGGCGCCCGGGAGGCAATTTATGACGCTGTCGCCTCAGGTGTGATGTCATTCCCAGCTCCAACTTGATGGAGCGCAACGCAGCATAAATTGCTCCTGTAATGTAGTGATGAGATGATCAAATATCACTGAACGACCCTGTAAAATGGTACTTATAGGTCCTTAACTGCACAGTGGAAAACTGCACAAGCAAAATAACTATAGTTAAGACTCATCTTGTACCACTTACAATACTATTCTGTGATGAGCAGCCAGAATAAGTCACTCTGTTGAAGTTTATTGTACATCATGTGCCATTGCATAGATTAATCAGTGCATCACTTTGAGCAGACACATGAGTGTTTTGATCCTAATGAGCCAATCAGGAGACAATTGGTGAGTCACAGCTTGACATTATGTACAATACTTTGTCTACAACTTATGTGTACCTGATTTTACATCAAGCCTATTTCTTTTTATGTGTCAGGGCATTTATTCGCCCAATTACAATATAATATTTCTCAGTAGTGCCCCGACCAAGAAGTCCGATTTGATAGTCCAGCGACAAGGATTTGGATCCAGCAAGTATCAAAATATTCTACTTTGGTATTGATTCTTTTAATTTGTTGAAACAAGGACTTTTTAAGCTGCTTCTTTTCTTTGCTGGCTGACTCTTGACATTGAATGAGTTATTTTTACCAATATATCATTGGTCAGTTAGTCATGTAATTCTTAAATATAACCTACAGTATTTGTACCCTGAAATGGATGAGATTTAAACATCAGGTGAACATACGTTTTTAGAAAGCTGCTTCATCATTGCAAGAAGAGTAACTGAAATTTGTTGCTTCCATTTTTCCTCGCTGCCTGAACCTTTGGTCTAAAGTGTTTCTGAAAGTACAGATGAGATCAATCCATGTCTCTTGCTCATTATTCAGTCTAATTTCACATCCCCTATTATGATGACAGCGCTGAGCAGCACTCTGCTTCCATTAATCTACTACACGGAGCACTAATGAGACCAATTTTCTGCCTAACACATCTCTCTCCTAAAAACAGGAAGCATGCTAAGTACCTCAACCTGCCTTAATTTATAATGTGATAATGTGAAAAAGACATCACACTGAGAGCAAGGTACACATACAGTAGTGTGGTTTTATTTTTAAATCATGGCAAAAGCAATACACATACTCTTGTCAAATACTCTGTAGGTCTGTGCTTATAATGTTCTGTGCGTATTGGCTCATGGGTCTGTACTTATAATGTGCTTTTGTCTGTGCTTATGGGTCCATGTGCTCTTGCATGTTTTCTTTTAATGTCATCAACTTGCCAGGGACTGCAGATGAAATTTAGCCTGCATGGCTAAATCTGGCACATTACATGCTGGACGACTTAAGTGCTCATGTTGATTAATGTGCACTGTCCCTTCTTAATTAAATAAACATAAATAAACATAGGTTGGTCTATGTCTAAATTAAATTATGCTTCTCTGGTTGTTTAGTAAATAAACTACAGAATGTTTGTGGTATTGTTCAACTGTATTAGTATTAAAAATATATTAACTGATAATGCAAAAAACGAGGAACGTGTGGTGTAGATTTGCTGTACTATGCGGTTGCGCCACAAGGTGGATAATATAATAAAATCATTATTTTGTTATTTGGTTTATCATTCAAGTAACTTGGTGTTTACTTGTTACTTGTGCTTTTAACTCCTAAAGTAGCTGATTTTGAGTTGAACATCATGTCAGTGGTTTTCTAATGGAAAAACGTCAAACTTATTTTATTAATTATTAATGATTAATCGATTGTTAATGTGGCCGACTATCGATTAAAGAAATCCCTTAAAATTTGAATGCCTAAACTGGATTGTGTTTTTAGTATTATGGTGAGACACTACAGGCAAAAAACATTTTTTCATACATTGGTCAATTTTGAGATTTTGGGCTATTTTGCTTCCATAACATGTCTTCTTTTAGACTAGTGGAAAGAAAACATCAAAAATACACATTTAGGTTTTTGTTTTACTACACTTTGTATAACACTTTGTCTATTTGTGTCTGTAGATTTCTCCTAAATTCACCAAAAGTTAGCATTAGATAATGTCTTAAAATTTGTAATACAAAAAATAAATGTCTTAACCCAAGTAATGTGCATCTGATTGACCTGTAGTGACTACCCTCATTGATATAATGGGGGTGGACAAAACATTAGAAACACATCCAAGTATATAACTGCAGCCAGGGTGCTGCTTTCGTCCAAACTGAACTCACCCGTGGCATCAGTGGCAGTGACGTCAACACTGTGTCCCAGGATGAGATTGAGACAGTCGAGGTGTCCTCGCGTTGCAGCCAAATGAAACCTGGAAAACAAGAGAGAGGGCGGAAAAATTAAGAACAGACAGGTCAGACCGGAAAGCTCTACAGGCCCTTTGACAACTCACTTTATGAATGATTTGCATGTAAACAATAGTGCGTGAGGAACAGTGGAGCCGAAGGGATGACGTCTTTTTGTAGGCCAACCCTGAAGCTAGTGTTGCCATGGGTTACCTCTTCAAAAAGCCTGTGGGATTTTTGAATTGCATTTTGGATCATTGCAGAAAATAACCTCTGTGGTGAACACAAGTTTATGATATTTACATGTTTTGTCTAGCAAGATAATCTCTCCATATGAACACCACGTTTATGATTGTAGAAGCGTAAATGCAATCGGCAGAAGTAAAAAGCTAACGTTAGGCTATAAAGGGACCACACCAACGGTCGCATTTCGCGGCCTACATCACCGTCGCCACGACTAAACTGACGGTGACGTTTAATGTCCTTGACAACCTCTGTAGTCTCATTTAGACACTTGTTAGCAACCACCTTTTTAAAGACACATTAAAGCTTCGAAATTCACCAGCGGGGTATTTACTGATGTATTTTATATCGCAGAACGAAACGTTAAAATCTCTGAAGCTTGTGTTAACCACAGACCTTATTTCAGACGTCTAAACAAAAACACATTAAAAAAACACACTGACTTCGAGACGAGGGAACCAGAAGTGCAGAAATGCTAACTCATTTCCGTGTTTGGGAACTAAAAACATAGGCGCCGTATATCAGCCGGTATTCACCTTGTTGACTGCAGTCGGCAAATAAGATGACATTCACCGATGGCAGTGGTCGTGATATTTATCTGTTGTGTTGCATCAAGTTTGAGCCGGATACATGTCGTGTTAAAAGGTTAATAATGGTTTTGAAGCAGTTATTTTTCCCAAAAAAAAAAGAGGGTCATATTAAAAGTTGTTTGAATGACTGAATTTGTGCTCATTCAAAAATAGTGTAATGAAATGTTAAATGACTTTAAAACAGTTCAGTTATTTTTTTAATAATGAAGATTTCTTTGTCTCCCTGGCAAAAACGGGAGAATAAATAACAGCAAAAACCAAATAAACAACAACATAACAACAAAAAACAAATAAACAACAACATAAAAACATCGGTATCGGCATGGGATATCGGTCAAATTGTTATTTTAAACCTCAGTATTGGACCAGAATTTCACAATTGTTGCATCCCTACTTATTTTTCTTTCTTTCTCCTTTATTGTGTTTCATTTTTTTGATAAATACTTTAATTATCAAAAAGAATAACAGGAGATTGAGCAGAGAGTCGGCAGTGCAGAGTAGAGAAGGGCAAGTGAAAAAGTGAGAGGGTGTAAAGAGAAGGGGGGGTGAAACTTAAGGACAAGAGAGGGACTGCAAACGGACGCCTGGCTCCTCGCTATCAGCATGATCAGCATTCTTGAAGCAAATAACAAGAAACCTCGGGGTCTGTAATGACTCCAGGGCAACCAAGAGCTACACAAACAGTTTTCCTATCACCTTCACTGTTGGATATGTGAACACTATCAAATGATAATTAAAAAATAAATATGGACTACCTGCAAGAAATGTCATGTCTGTTCCGGCTATATTTAGCTGAAATAATTAACACCCTCTTTAGTTAATTTACAGATGTGGATGTGGGTATATCTGGATGCATGAATGCATACATGTGCATATAAACATTTGTCTTAGTCCATGTGTGTATATGTATGCATGTGTATACGTGTATGTGCATATGTGTATATATATATATAAATATTATTTTGTATTAGTACTGTTCTTTTTTCCACGTTTTTCTGTTTGTACCAACATATAACTATAATTGCAAATTAATGAAAAACATATTGGCTGTTTTGTGGATGTACTGATTTTTTTTTTGAAAATTTTTTTGAGTTGTAATTTTTTGCTTTCTGTCTTTTTTTTGTCTGTGAAGGCACCAGCCCTGGTCCTTTCAAATTGAGGGAATATTATGTTGGTTTTAATAAGAGTTCAAGTTTAAGAATAATCTTACTATTACACAAGATAGTTTTGCCTCCATGTCCACTGTCTTGTTTGCATAATGTGATAAAACTAAAAGGTCTGCATGGTAACAATATGAGTGGCCAGCCACGTCACTGACCTAAATATTTTTTATTCATGAGTTTTTAATGTTCATTCTTCAACTTGGAAACAGCTGTTGAAACCTTGAAACTCAACTTTTAAGCCAACGTGGACAAATCTTTAAAATTCTCAGGAAAAAAAGGGAAATTTGAATATCAACATTTCCATGAAAACTGGTCAAACTCCCTCTGCTAATGAGGATCGTGTGATTCAGTTGAACAGCTACTAAATTAACCTTGAAAGGCAATAGTCTTTTCAAATGTTTATTCATGTTTAATTGCTACAAGGTTTATATATTCCCTCATTAATTGCCTACTCAATTAAGCAGTTTCCCACTGCACGTGTTTGCCAACATGTCTTTAATAGGGCTGCCCCCTCGATTAGTCGATTAGTCGACTAATCTGTCGTTTTGGTCTTAGTCGACTAAGATTTCTTTAGTCGAGTATTTATTTTTCTAATGCTTTTTTTCATGCTGAATGACTTACTTCCAAGTAGGGATGGGACAATAATGGATTTTATTTTATTTATTTTTATTTTATTTTTTCATTATCGGGATAATGGTGAATATCCTCACAAATTGACTTCAGTTTACAGTGTCCTATCTGTGATGCAATAAAAATATTTGTTTCTTAAAAAAAAGTCATACTGTTGTGAGAAAAAAGTCGTTATTTCATGAGAAAAAAAGTCGGAATGATTTGAGAAAAAAGTCGTAATGTTTACAGAAAAAGATCACAATTGTATGAGAAAAAAGTCGTAATGTTTTGAGAAAAAAGTCCCAACAAAGCAAAATGTAAGTGTCGTTTTTTGATCATTATCGGGATAATATCGTGCATCGCAATTATTTTGGCCAGGATAATCATGACATGAAATTTTCATATCGTTCCATCCCTATTTCCAAGAAACGTATGAGCACATCTCTGGTAAACAAGATTTAAAGCGGTGTTTTAGCATTATGATTCTTTGTGGAGAAACTCAATCTGTCGATTAAATCAACTAATCGCTTTGTCGACAGAATCGTGCGAGTATTAGTCGACTGAGAATTTCTTTAAACGAGGACAGCCCTGGTCTTTAATCATCACTTTTGACTGGAAACATTCCCGTTGCCCCTTCTCTGATTTAACCCACAGCAGCTCTGCTGCCACCAGCCACGGAGCTCTGCCGAGCACTTGTGTGTAAACCAATCTCAGTCTGTCACCCATCAAGCTGCATGAGCCTGTTTATACACTAACCCCGAGGTATCTGCCAAGGAGACAGCTAGGCTGTCACCTCAACACTGCCGCGGGTATTAAAAGCCGTGTTGATGGCCAGGAGATGCTGATTCTCTGGGGAGCAGCGGAGGGTCCTGACCTCTCGGGGCAAACGGCAGACAGGAAGCAGACCAGAGTTATCCAAATTAGGGGGATAGAAGTGATGTGACTCGCCAAGTTCACGAGCCACTGCATTTTCCAGAAGGTTAACTGGAGGAATGTCTTCGAACAGAGTCAAAAATACACGATTGCAAAGTTGAAACTGGGGGGGTTAGAGGATTTCCTCTCGACTTTGTGATGGAGAAAGAATGATGAGTCACCTGACAGCAGGGTCTGAAATTAGCACCAGCCAAATGCTGGTAAATAATGAAAGTGGCTGCTAGATTTCAGACACGAAATAATGATTTACTATTGAGTGGCTGTTAGATGTTCACATTTTAAAAAGTTAATTTCCCACCCTGCGTGACAGTGAGCGGCACTAACAGGGACGGGACAATAATCGATTTCATCGTAAACTGCAATAAAAAACACTAAGTATAATCGGGGTAAATTTCCATTATCTGGATAATCGTGAATATCCTCATGAATTGATTGCAGGTTAATACCGTGTCCTATCTGTGATGCAATAAAAATATTTGTTTTGAGAAAAAAGCTGTAATGTTTCGAGAAGAAAGTCGTGATGTTTTGAGAAAAAAAGCTGTAATGTTTTGAGAAAAATGTCAATGTTCAGAGAAAAAGTCACAACAAACAAAATAAAGGTAAAGTAATTCCAGTGTACTTTGGCCAGGATAATCGTGACATGACATTTTTATATCGTCCCATGCCTACAATATGACTATATGCAAGAACATCAAACACAGACATATTTGATTTGAGGAGACGTAAATCCACTAAAATAGTCCTCCATAAAAAGTTAACAACTGCGGCCGATTTAGACTGCCATCAAAACCTGAGACACCAACAACCCAGCTAAACGTCTGACACTGACCAATCACAAACAATTGGCTGTTTTGAATTGATATATACTCAGTAAAATGGTTAGAGATTAATTTTGGGAGACTAATGGGTGTGGCTTTAAGAGAGCACATGTCATTCCATCTTCACGCCTGCTCCTTGGGAGGTTTTCAGGTTGACAGGACAGGGCTGCTATTTTTAGAGAGTGGACAGGGAAGAGCCAAGCAGAGAGTATGTGCTGGTAGCTGAACCACATACAGAGCCACATACTGTGGCTGCTGCAGCTTCAAATACAGAATAACACTGAAATATTCAGCTCTGTGCTACTACAAGCATCTTTTCTTATCACTATCTACAACTTGAAATATGTATATATTCTTTCTTAATTATTTCACTCATTGCTGCAGATTGATTTAAGAAGTCTGCAAGACTTCTGATGCATTTACATGCCAGTAGTCTCGTGTAGCCAGACTGATCTCCACAGTGCTGCTGAGGGAAAGTCTGGATTCAATGCACTTTCACTCCTGGATAGTGAAAAAACTCCCTGGACTGTTTGTATTCCCTTAAACCAATCACAATTGTCCTGGGCGGAGCCTCACCCCGACGGTGCCTCTGCAGAATAGTATTGGAAGGGAACCTGTTTTGGAGGTTGTTGTTTGTTTGTTTCCTGTAGTGAAGGGACCTGTGCAGACAGGAAGTAAGGCTTTATCCCGGCACGGTTTGGTAAGCCTGCCAGACTAACATGCCAGTGAGATACATTCCTAATATCAAAGCTAGAAAACTGACTTGGTAGTGATGGGCAGAGCGACTCTTTTCTCAGAATCGGTTCTTTTGAGCCGATACATGTAAATGTATCGAACCTTCAGAGTTTTGATACTTAAATATGATGTCAGTTTCTCAGTGACACTTACTTCAATTACTACAAAAAACATCTAAAAATAGATGCAAAACATAAAAAGCGCTGCAAAATGACCACAAAGAGAATCAAACTTATGACATAGAAACGTAAAAGGTCTAAAAAGTCTAAGTCTATGGGCCCCATGACATGGAAGTCTGGGGGGGTTTAATAGTCAAGACTTTGAATTTATAAAAGATATTTTCCCAGCATAATTGAAGAGTAACAATCTCAAGAATGGGTGTTAAATACCGTCTCTGTCATCTTGTTTTTAAGCTCGTCTGCCCCCCAGTGGCCAAAAATCTATTAATGCAGCTTTTTAGAAAACATATTAATCCCCATAATCCTTTTGATGACGTCCATGTTTACTGATCTTTTGTCTTTATTGTTTTGGTTTTTTTACAGCACAGTATGTGAATGCATTTCACAGTTGACTCGGAATTCTGTTCACAATCGGTCACAAGATCAGGGTCCACATCCTGCTGATCCAACTGTGAAACTCACAGCGCGCTATTTTTATTCTTAAAGGACACTTGGGCAAAAAATGAATTACCCCTAATCCTGACAAACAATGGGCGTGCAGCAGTATCTTTACTCTGTGCACGTTTCATGTTGCAGAGCCAAGCGAGCGACAGCCTCAAGTGGCGTGTTGTCAAGTGGACTTGTTTTGCTGCTAAGCCCTCGTCAGCTAGCTATCACCACGGCACCAGAACGAGCAGGTGTGATGGGTGGGCTTACCTCGCTGCTAATGCCGTGGCAGAGATGTTTACACAGCTGGAAGCCGCGATAGATCCGTCAGAGCCGAATTAATTAGCTGAACACAGTGAGGCTAATCCAGGGCACAACAAATCACATATTGTGGGTTGCAGTTTGTAATTAGTTTCCCCACAGAGGTCCATGATTACAAGGCATCGCCATTCGACATTCCTTTGTTGGCTTTTGCGGCGGCCAGAAAGCCATAGACACGTGTTGGTCTGTGTGTGGCCCACTGAACTATAAGCAGACTTGCTGCGTTGCGATTGTGGTTCACTTTTGTTTTGGGTAGACTTGGCAAAAACGTGACCTCTTTCCATAAATGTTCAATGTGTTGATTTTATAGTTAACTAGTTGTGGTGTGTCCGCCCTGCAGGGGAACACTACATGATGTGTACAGCAGGGATACTCAGCTTGCTTTTCCTGAGGCCACTTCTGCAAAATGACAGGAGGCCAGGGGCCACTTAATAAACACACATTCATAATATTTACTTAGACACACTCTACAACCTTTTTTTTTTTTTTTTTTTTCCTTTTTAAATCACACCTACAATTTCTAAAGAACTTGGGAGACTTGCTTTTAAGTTTAAAGCGCCATCAGACTGGAATAATTTGCCTATTTCACTCAGATCATTTACTTCTTTCAAATACTTCTTTGATTGTTTATGTTAAATCTTTTTGATTGTATTGGGAGAGCACGTATGTGTATGTCTTCCCTGGAACATTATTAACATTCAAAGTATGAAAACCAATTCTCAGTGTCAATCAATTAGAAAATGGTGGGCGGGCCACCCGGCACCCTATCGTGGGCCAGATTTGGCCCTCGGACCATAAGTTGAGTATCACTGGTGAACAGCAACCTCACAGTCACTGGATTTAGGTCTGACAAATTCTAGCACCTTATTATGAGACCAGGTATTTATCAGGTTGTGTGTATAATTATGGTTATTTACATGCATGCATGTATACAATCATTGGTCTGTGAAATGGTGCCACGAGAGAATTTCACACAGTGCTGAAAATACTCTGCACCTTTGCTTCTGGGATCTGTGGCTCCACAGTTTTATGTTTTAACAAAGCCTTTATCAAAATAAACCTGAAGCACAGGCCAGAGATCAGTGACTTCTTCATATATCTCGGATTAAACTGAGGGCGCCGGGCCTCCCAAAATGTTGGTGTTAGAATCTGGTTACATGTAGCAATAAAACAAAGTACCTGCTTTTTTAAACAGCTCAATGTTTTCCATTATGCCATTATGATCATTAATAGGAGTAAAACAATGGTCTGTATGAGATACCTGAAATATCTGTGGTCTAGGATAAGAGTGGGACAAAATACAGATACAGGAATGTATCATATCACTTCCTCTTGATACATTATCGATACCAAATATCTATATTTTTATTAAAACATTAAAACGGTGTTCTTGCACTTATATTTCAAATATTAACTTTGAAAACCTTATGAAGAAGTTATCAACCTAGATTAGAAAGATTTTAGTGAGGCATAGTCGTATATATGATATGACTATGCAAAGGGACTTCTTTCCTAAATAAATTATTTTATTAATGAATATTGAACATTATTATACATTATACATCCAATGTCAAACAATTCAAGAATAATGAACAAATAATAAATAAATAAAAATAAAATAAATAGCTAAATAGTACTGTATGTTCAGTATCAGTCAATTATTGCTGACCATTTAAATAAAAAAGTACAAAAAGGCCATCATTTCTAAATCACCCCATGCATCGTTTTCTGCACTGTATGTTCTGTAAAAAAAGTTTTTATATTGGACAACATATACGGTGATACCGATAGATAACGATATGTCTGTGACAGGCCAATATCGGCCGATATATCAGTCTGGCTGTAGAATCGAGTATCGCAGAATCGCTGTACTGTGATACCATTGTTATTGTATCATGATAGTATCGTACTGTAAGTTACTGTGAGCCTGGCTGATGAAGATGCAACACCACAGAATTCCTTCTACATGTTGCAGCTGGGTTGACCTACTTTTCTACCTACACCTTCCATTTCTTCCTACCTATACCTTTCCTCTCTATAATCAAACCTTGTAAAGGGTGTAAATCCAGCTCTCTGCAAAGCAAAAACAACCCAAAACCTGAGGTTCCCACTGAAAAAAATCCCACCACATAAAATACAGTCCTTCAAGATGTCAACTGATCCTGATAATAGCCTGCAGCTGGGCCTAAATGTATTACTTGGTAGTGCAAGCAGCAGCACAGTGGATCTGATCTGAATTTACAGGGAGTCATTTCCTGTGGGGACTACATAAACAGCCTCCAGCCAGCGTGGTCAAGACTTCAGTGGCCACAAACATTCTTTATACCAACTCCCACACTGACCTCCAGAAAGACGGACACTAAAAGAGACATTTCGGGTTATATAAATGGGCGCATAATAATATGCAACTGCAATGCATTTCAGATGCCGAGCAGCTGGGTGAAGGTTTAAAGGGGAACTACGCCCTCAATATTCATACATGTTACTCCTATGGCCTAAGACAGTCCAAAAATATTAGTAAACATGAACAACTCTCTCCCAAATCCCACAACTAGAGTGCTAAAACGTAAAAAGTATAAAGTCTGGAACGGCTCCCAGTACACAGTACATGGGTACAACTGAGAACACTACAATAGAATAAAGCTCATTTAGGTATAAAAAGAGAAAAACATTCTGTGGATTCACAAACAGTTTTCAATTCATTTTCTATAGAGACAGAGCACATTTAAGCCCCGCCCACAGTGGAGGGGAAAACAATTCACAAAACTGATCTTTTAAGAAGACAAAAGTGGATAAAGGCGGCAATAAGACGTGACTTATCAGCAGGATGAATGGGAAAACTGTGGGGTCCCGACACTCAGTAACTTACGCCCAACTTCACGTGTTCAGCAAACATTCTGTCACTTAGTCAAATATCCAAAATGTCAGTTTAAGGCTGACTGTATTTCTGTAAGTTAAGCTGAATCATTTATTGCCGAATAAGCAACTTGTGTTATAATGAAATATGGAAGAATCAGAAAGCTGTGCAGTATTATGTTTGCTATAGTGCCTTAGCTTGCTAACAGATTGCTAACAGCTAACGTGTCCTCTCTCCGGTAGACATATGGCATTTTGTTTCAGTTGCGTAACAAAACGTAGTTGTGTTTTACCATACAGTTGCATTACAGTGGTGGCAATATTTTCTCCTCTGGCGGACGTGGTTTACAGACCTATGCTGCGTTGTGCTTTGTCTCTATGGGGCATGTCATATTGTCACATTGTCATGTGATTATCATGTGACCAGAGAGTACATGTGCCAATAAATTGCATGTAAGGGAGCTACAGTGTGCAGGCCTTTATGTCTTCTTTTGGTCCAGCACCTGCCTTCAACAGTTCTTGTGCGTGACCACTATGCATTTACTTGGATCCATCAAGTGCACATTTAGGACCCCTTTAACAAGTTTCTCTTTTTAAACAAATAGTCAATTGGGTCATTCATATTATTACTTTAAAGTGTTGGAAAGACGTGGAAATGGAAAGACTTTCTATGCAGATGACGACAGACACAACAACTTCTAGGCTGCTCACTTGAGTGTCAAATGTACGAACCTGTTTTCCGTCAACCTCGATATCAGCGATGTAGTTCTCAAACACTGTCGGGACGTAGACTTCAGGAAACTGGTCTTTACTGAAAACAATGAGAAGACATGTTTTCCCACAAGCTCCATCTCCGACAATCACCAGCTTCTTCCGAATGGTTGCCATCTCTGTTGGGAAAGAAGAGGAGGGTTTTTAACATTTTTTTATAAGAATATGTCACAAACAGACATCAAAACAAAACAAAAAAAGGACTGTTGTGTGTCAAAATTATCAGCAGAACTGCAAAAGACAAAAACTTTTTTGCCGTCATGGGAGATCATGTAGGAACGAGCCAAACAGCACAGTCACACTGTCATCCCGTTTCAGTATTCTATGCTACAGATATTTAAATTATTCGTAAAGATCACAGGAACACAAGATCAATCAAGAACACAATGTCATACAAAATCTTTTTCTGCTCATGCTGTGTGGCTGCAAAGCGACAGCTCTGACATCTCTGACTGACAGTTCTGCTTTGCATTACACCTGAGGGAGTGCTCTCTGATCTGCACGTTGTCACAGACCTTGAATCCCCGATGGCAAATCGAGACTACAAAGCTACCTGAAGAACAGAGGAGGAGGAAGATAGTGGAAGAGAAAAATAGATGGGGGGGGGGGGGACAAGCTGGGCCATGAAGGAATGTGCTCTCAGGCTCCTGTTCCGCCCTGTTTGTTTCCC
>JAOVVB010086679.1:0-13472 GCA_028570985.1 Heterobranchus longifilis
GGTAGAGCTGAGGTTGGCACGGGTTGCCGTGGTTACTTTATATCCATACTACTGTTTATTTACACAAAAGTATGTTGAACGATAGCATACATATTGAGTATGTGGTGCATAGTATGTGATTTTGGACACAGCCATTGTCTTTTCTTGCTGTCCCTCAGCACTGTGAGTGGCAATGTGAGCCGGGGTGCTACTGTACAGAGGGGAAGGTCCTGTCTGCTAACGGGACCGTGTGTGTAGAGAGAGAAGACTGTCCCTGCATGGACCTCAGCACGGGACACAGACTGGAACCAGGGGAGACCACTGAAGCCCCTGATGGATGTAACAACTGGTCAGAATAATACACACACAAGGAGCACATACTGCACATGCATGTACACCACATTTATATTCAACAGAGAAAACATCTGGAAAATCATTCTCTTGGTATTTCCTCTTTGTTTCAGCACCTGTGAGGGTGGGAGACTTAACTGCACCAGACATCCCTGTCCAGGTGAGTAAGTCCTGCTGTAAGTCTCTGTATGTGTTGTGTATGATCAAACATATAAAACCTTTTAACTGGCTTGTGTGCAGTCTTTCTTTCTTTGACTAAAGTTTATACTCGACCTGACTGATTTACATCTAGTTTCGAATCTTTATAGATGAATAAAAAATATTGATGATTACTCATTTGTATGATGTTTTATTCATGTTAAAGGCCACTTTGTATGATTTTATGATAATGTAGAAAAATACAACAATCAACAATTTATGATACCTGTATCAGGTACAGTAGCCTAATTGAATTAGTATAAAGAGAGAAAGCATTTTGGCTAAAAGTAGTAACTAAAATATAATGCTTTTTCGTCAACTAAAACTGGACTAAAACGTTTTGAGAACTAGATTAAAACTATAAAGGATAAAAATGACTAAAATGTGACTAAAACTAATTTTTGTCTTCAGACTAATACTAAAATAGCCTCTAAAATACAAAAAAATAACTGTCTTTGTATCTGCCTTCACAATTAAAAGAAAATCTGTATTAGAAAATCATGTCTGGGCATATAAATGTAGATTTTGCATCCTTGTGTGTGTTTCCAGTGTCAGGTGTCTGGTGTGAGTGGTCAGAGTGGACTCCGTGCTCCAGGACCTGTGGGGCAGAGTCGGTGTCCCGCTACAGGAGCTGTGGCTGTCCTGAGCCCAAGGCCGGAGGAGCGGCCTGCTCTGGAGAACAGGAAATACACAATGGGGTCGGAGTTCAAATCCAGAGACAGCCCTGCCCCGTCATCACCTTCTGTCCAGGTATATCACTGTCATTGGCTCATAATGGCAAAACCTCAGCTAAGCTAGTTGATCAAATATAAAGGTCCCATATTGTAATGAGCTTCCATGTCTTTTTTTATTATAAAGCAGGTCTAGGTGTTATGTAAATACTGTGAAAGTATCAAAACGCTCAATCCACAGAGAAATGCACACAGCCTGTATTCAGAAACGGTGCCTTTGTATTGTCCTTATTATGATGAGTTAAACACATCTTTATTTAATGAAGTGTCTGTTCAAAACCCAGAAATGTTTTGCTGCACTGATGATGACAGAATGGAATGGTTGTTTCATTTTGATGCTTATAAGTTGGCTTTTGCTTCTAAAGCTTGGAAAAAACATCAGGATGGTTTATTTGTTTAGTATTTATTTTGCTACTGATTTCTGGTATCTTTTTGTAAATAATGGTGTCTTGAGGCTGGGCATGTTATTCATGCTTGACACAATAATAAAAAATCAATTCATTAAATTCATAAATTCAGTCACTTCTTTATATATAAGGGTTTTCTCCGTGGTGACTTGATAAAGTGGCATTTTAACATCTTTCACTCATGTTTTGTCTTAATTTATTCTGTATATCTCCATTTTATCCTCTTCTGTTTCTACTCTTTTCATCTACATGTCTGTCACCTTTTTATCGTCTTTTGATGTCCTTCTCTACAAGTAGACAAATATGACAATAACAACTACCACACATAATTAGTTTGTCTCTTGTCCTCACTCCCTGTAGTCCATGGTTCATGGAGCTCCTGGTCAGCATGGTCAGAGTGTGATGGCTGCGCCGGGTCGTCCACTCGCACCAGGGATTGTAACAGTCCTCCCGCCAGGTTCGGAGGGCTGCCCTGTCTTGGAGAGAGCAGGCAGAGGCGCGGTTGCCATGACAACATCACTGTCTGCTCAGGTCAGCATAGTAAAGGATTGTATATTTAAGCAATAGCTCACGACAGGCTGTGGTGTGTTGTGATTATATCACAGCTACAGTAAGGGGCAATGTAGAGCCCGGCGCAAAAATGTGAAAAAAAAAAAAACGGCAATATAAAAGTTATAGATTACTTATTAATAATTAATAATGTTCACAATAAATGATATTTGAGATTTATGATACGCCTTTATTCTGTAATTCCCATTATATATTTATTCTTTTTATTAAAAAGAATAGATTGTTTTTCATTTAAATGTCTGGAAGAGCTCAGTAATAAAAGTGTCAAATCATATTTTAGTTGCTTTTTGTGAGTTGATATAAATGTAACTGATTGTGTTAAATGAGCATATGATATCTCATATCGATCGCAGGTCCCTGAATTGAATCAAATCTAAATCGTATCATATCGTCCAAAGATTCAACATAATATTGTATCGTGAAAGTTATATTGATTTCATTATTTGACATGAATTCGTATGTTGTCATTTTGTGTTAAAAACCACAAACCGCACTTTGTTTACTAGCCCCTTTGTGTTGGGATCCAGATCTTCTGATATTGATGCATGATGAACTGTCGTGTCGAGTCCTTTCTTTCTAAGGGTTCCCACAATGCCGGTGAAGACATTGTTGCACATTGCAAACTCATTATGTCCAACGTCTGCAAAGGTTACTGATGAACAGCAAGGCGACAGTCTCCTGCACAGGACTGCACACACATGAACACTCGCTACTTATTTCATTAGGCTGACAAACATCTGTCCATGGTGGATTCCGTTTTTCCATCTAGATTCAAATTTGTTTTTATATTGCCACAAACTCTGTCAAAGCATACTAAAGCCCATCACTCATACTTCCTCCTGCGTTCTGCAGACTGTGGTGGAGGCCAAGAAGAATGGCCTTGTGGGAAGCCCTGTCCTCGCTCCTGTTCAGATCTCCATGGTGACACAGAGTGCTTGGACTCCCCTGGTTGCAGACGGACCTGTGGTTGTCCGGGCGACATGGTTCTGCAGGATGGAGTGTGTGTGGCCAGGGAGGAGTGTCGCTGCAAATACCACAACAGCTCTGCTCCCGGTTAGACCCACAATGTGTTTCTGTGGAAATGTGATAATGGAAGTGTTTACATTGTATTAGTAAACTGTGTTGGACTAAGCAGCAATTAGTCTAATTAATCGATTGTTTGTCCCTGATATAGGAATGACATTCAGCGGGCTAGATTCCAGTAATGCATCGTGGGTATGGCCCGGTGGATCTGATTGGCAGTTTGCAAATCCAGGAGACAGCATCATCAGTGACTGCAAAAACTGGTACATCAACTGAATAGTTCTACAACATTTACATTCTTGTAATGAAATCAATTTATATAATATAGAATTTAATTCAATTTCATGTACAAAAACCACAAATGTCAATGTCTTTATTTTCCTTTTTTTCTGTGTTTTGTCATTTTGATCCCAGTTCATGCGAGGCCGGGGTCCTGCAGTGTCAGTCAGTCCCTGGTTGCTATGTCGATGGTGGCTGGAGCCAATGGGGGGCCTGGACTGAGTGCTCGCTCTCTTGTGGAGGAGGAGTCAAGTTCAGGAGACGGCAGTGTGATAACCCATCTCCTCAGAGCAGTGGGAGAGGCTGCCTGGGAGTCGCTGAACAGCAGAAAGACTGCAACATACACCTGTGCACAGGTAGTGCTGTCTGGCCAGTCCAACTTACATCTGCAGTTTTTAGACTGAAAAAACTTTCTCTCAGCTTCACTGAAATCTAAAAGAGTTGATTTCTTACATTACCCTTTTTATTTTATTTTTATTGGGGTTTTTAGAGTGAAACATACAGTTAAACAACAGGAAGAAGTATATTAAGTACATTTATTACAAAGACATTGAAGAAAAACATAGAAAACAAAACAAAAAACATGACAAAACAGACAAAAACAGAAATAAAACAAGTCATTGTTTATGATGATATATGAATAAGGGAGAGGCAGTATTGCAAAGTACTGTAAATTGCAATACAATATTTTCATTTGCTACAGTATGGAGAGAATATGTAAGTGGAAGGTGCTTTTGTGAATTGTGGTCGATCCAGGCTGGTTTGTGGTTGAAGTAAACGATGAAGGGTTGCCGGATTTGGTGGAATCTGTCCTCGCTCCCTCTTAATGAGAATTTAATGTTTTCCAAATACAGGTGCTGCGTGACTTCTTTCATACAGGCAGAGTGAGTTGGGGCATGTGCTTGCATCCAATTTAGCAGTTAACTTTAGTCTGCGTGTCAGGAGGGTTACAAATGTCGTCATGTTATATTGGAAGGTGGTTATCGCAAGATAAGATATTTTAATTCCAAAGATAGCCGTCAGTGGACGAGGGTCCACAGGTCTTTCCAAACTACTGTACATTTATCTGGTAACGTGTACTGCATTGCAGAATGAGGTACCCAACAATACAGCGACACATGAATGAAGAAACTGCAGATTTGTTCTGTGATCTATGAGAAGATGCTTGCATTTAAAGTGAATCTTGTTATTTGTATATTGGAAATACTGATAAAAGTATGGTAAATATGATACAGATCACAATGATAAAGTTCTAAATAGATGTACCATCTTTGGAATGAAATTGAAGGCATTTTACTATCTTTCTTTATGCCGTCTCATCTCATTGTGTTTCTGCTCGCAGACTCGGTGGGCCCGTGGCTCCCCTGGTCTCAGTGGTCTGTGTGTTCAGTCAGCTGTGGCGGAGGACAGCAGTCCCGCTCTCGTCTCTGCAGCTCTCTACCCTGCAGCGGCCTCAGCCGCCAGAGCAAGACCTGCAACACCCAGGTCTGCCTCGGTGAGTCCTGCTTCCCTGTAGAATATCCGAGTTATATTCATTGTAAGACTCGGGGTCACTGACATCATGTTATTGTGCAGAGGTGGGCTGCCCTCCTGGCAGGTTGTACAGGGAGTGTGAACGAGGTGAAGGCTGTCCATTCAGCTGCGCTCAGATCAGCGGCAGGGAGGGCTGCTACTCCGATGGCTGCGAGGAAGGCTGCCACTGCCCTCTGCACACCTACCAACACCACGGTGTCTGCCTGCAGGTGGGTGCCCTGTCATCTGAGCAACTGTGGCATTCTGATAGACTCATGATATTATGCATCTGCACAACGCTAACACTAAAGCCTGCAACACAGTACAACAACAAGTTGATAGTTAACACATTTTCAAACTAGAATGGCACTCAAGCGTGCAGCCAATGGTGCATTCGTTCAGTTTGTAATGTGGAAACAACAAGGAGGCTAAAAGAAGATGTGTTGTATTTTATTATTTCCAGTATTTGCGTGACAACAAAGAGTCAAGGAAATGGATCGGGTGAGCCATGAAATGAGTAACAACATTTGTTGCGGACTGTTCGAGTTGTTGTTCCCAGTCTGGAACAAATTTTTCCGATTATTCCAACACCACATGAATGCAGCACAATAGCCCTCTAGCTGTGTTAATGAAAGTGGAAAATAAATTGTGTATCTGCCACGTAATTCGGATCCGCTCCAAAATTGAATGGGTTCTTGCTTGGTCCATGCTCCTGCTGACAAACAGACAAACCAAGCTGAAAACATGACCTCCTTGGTAATGTAAAGTGAGCATTACCAAATTTAAGTCCAAAGGTACTCATTGCAAGTTTCCCAATGAATGCACCATTGAAATTGTTATTTTTCATGTAATGTGATATAATGTGTGTGTTCCAGGAGTGTCCATGCCTGGTGGACAGAGAGTTTCTGGCCTCTCTGCAGAGTGTTTCTGTCACGCCGGTCTCATCTCTGCTCCTCCATAACATCTCTGAAGGAGTGGAACTTCAGCCTGGAGACACACTGATCCATGACTGCAGCACCTGGTGAGCAGCTACGCATGCTGTGTTTCATACAGTCCCACACACACTGCCTACTATACGCACTGTCAACGACTGCTGGACAGTTAGAGGGTATCTGTAGCTGTAATCTCCCCATCATCATCATCATCATCATCATCACTGCTTTCATAGTCCAGCTCTTCAGAGCACGAGGTCCACACCTGACTGTCCCTCCCCTCTGTCCTGCAGCGGCTGTGAACATGGCTGGTGGAACTGTTCCTTGGAGCATTGCCCAGTCGACGGCGGTCTGTCACCCTGGGGCTCCTGGAGCCCCTGCTCGCTGTCCTGTGGAGGTCTGGGACTGAAGACTCGCTCCAAGAGCTGCACACAGCCTGCTCCGGCCCACGGAGGGAGAGACTGCCAGGGGCCACGCCAGGAAACCACCTACTGCCAGGCCCCTGACTGCCCAGGTACACAGCCTTCCTTGTGGAATGACCATGTCACAGGCTGAGTGTTTACATTGAAGTCAATCACAAATCTAATTTAATTTGCAGCCATTATACATAACATAAACAGTACATACTGCCAACTGCCTTTTTCTGCACAATACTAAATGGCGGAGCTTGTACTAATATTGATTTTTTTGCTTGTTGTTGGCAGTTATTGTTGGTCCTACAGAAGAACCTGTTTTACCAGGTAAATTATCCTTTCATACAAAGATTAATACCAGTTAGAGTCTTCTCCATTGTTTATTTTTTGTATTTTTTACTGAAATACTTTTTTTTTTTCTTTGTCTTCATCTTTTATGCTTTCTTTGCCCCGTCTTTGCAATGTATCTATCTGTATGGTACATGGTGTTGTGATTTTCTGTTTTAAACCCTGTCTGCAACCACCTTTTCCCTCATGAGACAAAATAATACTTTAAATATATGGGAAAGGACTTGTTTTTATATTCAGCAGCAGTGATGTGGAATGGGTTACCTGCAAGCCTTAATTCCATTATTTATTTATTTAATTTATTTATTTAGAGTATGGGCAGCGCATATTAATGAACATTTGCATGTAAATATGCCAGATAGCCAGTGGCTAGTTTACATCTGTTGTCCCTAGGCAGCTCTATTAGCTCTATTAGAAACTTGAAATCCTCCCTAAAGAGCTGGCTGAGCAGCAGCTGGTCCTAAATATAATTATTCAATCAGCTGAGTTACAGTAGGTGTGAAATACCCATCCTGTTTGTTTTGGTCGTTCATTTATGCATTTGCGTATCGTCGCTGTCGGGCGAAAATCTTGTATGTCCAAAACCGTTACTTTTCAGGAAATGAAAAAAGGCTAATTTGAAAACATTTTATTGAACTATTTCCCTCAGATGAAGTCAGTCTTTTTAATACTTTTCATTGGTTAAGTACTAGTAAAACCAACAAACAGACCTAAAGGGTGACCAAGAGCATTGATTTAAGAAAAAAAATTAAAATGACGGAATATGGAGGTACAAGGTTTCCACCCGACAGCGACGATATGTGTCTCTGGGTTAGGAGAAAATATGTTTGTTTTTTTAAAAGTCGGATTTATTCTGAGCAATTGTAGGTAGGTGATAGATTATGCTGTTTGTGCATGCCTATGGTTTTATGCAATAGGGCAGTATTAACTATTATTTATTTATTTATTTTTATTGAAAACATTGTACAGTATAGCCTGTGTATTGCTGTCTTGTAGTGTGTTAAATGACCGCAATGGAAATAAGCCTTCAGGCTTTACTGTGTTTTTATCCTCTGTGATTTGTAATGTGTGTAACTGCTCTGCAGTGTTATATGTTTATTTTAATCATCAAATAAAATCAATCAATACATGATTTATCTATCTCCTTTAGATGAGGATGCTGGCTTCTCTCCGTGGTCATTATGGAGTCCGTGCACTAAGACCTGCACTGATGCTCTGAGTCCGGCCATGAAGTCCCGTCATCGACAGTGTATCAGACCTCCCTGCTCTGGAAGCTCGCACCAAGAGAAGGCCTGTAACCTGCCGCAGTGTCCAGGTACCACTCACATTGTCTCTTTGCTGCTGTCACAGTCTTTCCTTTTACCAGTAAACCATCTGCTCACTTACATTTTAATCCTACTCATATTTCAGTAGCTAATAGTAAAGCACCCAGTAGGGAATGCAAGGCACTGCTCAATAACATTTCCACAAAAAGACTGCAACGTTTGTGATAAACTGCTAATGGCTTATATCAGACAAGAGAGGAGGGATTATTCAGATATTAGGAGCCTGTGTGTGATGATGTAAGTAATGTTCAGCATTCCCCCAGTAAAGCCTCGGCACAAACTGAGTTTTATAACATCTGTCGGTTTGCTGTTTGTGTTGTGGCTTGGTTTGTCTTTTTTTTTTCGCCATGCTTATCTCAGAGACGACAGAACAGATGTTTTAGTGGACTTACTGTTTTATTTACTGATTAGCGTGTAATACTGTGAAAAGTAATTTGACATGAGATCTGATTTAATCAAATCTAACCAGGAAGTAGGCAGCTGAAGTGTTTGATTTTCATCTAAAGTCTTTATTGCAACGGAGGGAGTAAACAGTAGTATGCACAAACAAACGGGAATAACATCCAGAAAAAAAATGATTATACCATGTTTGAATGTGTGAATTGTGTGTCTGTGTGTGTACACTGTGTGAGGTTTTGAATAAATTTCACATGATTCAACCATTATTCTGGCTTCAACTAAAACGTATACTTAAACTTAATAAACTGCTCATTTGATGCGACTGTAATTAAAGAGGGGCTCTGAGTACTGTTTTCACTTTAATGAATAAATATTGCACATTGCTGTGAATACTGTACAGAAATGGTTTACTGTAATTATAGTAAACTGGAACAACGGGAGTAAGAAAGTGAGAAGGAGATGAGATACCAGCAATTACAACCAAAGCATCACAATTAATTACACTACGCTCCACAGATATTGTGTCTTCTGTAATGTGTTCCCAGATGGAGACGACGTATGCGTGGGGGCAGACTGTGCGGAGAGGAACTGTTCGTGGACGGAGTGGGGGGAGTGGAGCTCCTGTTCGCGGTCCTGCGGCGTGGGTCAGCAGCAGAGGATCCGGACCTTCCTCAGCCCCCGGACAAACGGCTCGTGGTGTGAAGACATCTTGGGAGGAAACCTGGAACATCGCTTCTGTAACATCAAGCCCTGCAGAGGTCAGCCAACTGACGATACACTGCACTGATCATTCAGTGTAACGTCTATGTGACTTGTAGTATATAGTATGGCATGTCATGTCTGTGCTTATGTTCATGTGTGTGGGTGCTGCAGTGGATGGAGGCTGGTCTCGTTGGAGTCCCTGGTCTCGCTGTGATAAGCGATGTGGTGGCGGGCGCTCCATACGCACTCGCTCCTGCTCCAGCCCTCCGCCCAAGAACGGAGGGAAGAAGTGTGAAGGAGAGAAGAACCAGGTCAAACCCTGCAACACCAAACCCTGCGGTGAGACAGACCCAACACACACACACACACACTTGTTGAGTTTAGATCGCTATAGATAGGATAGTTCATCCTGTGCAAAGACGAATGCTCATTAATTCAGCATACTAGTCATGTCAAGTCTGTCAGTCTTTCGTGGGGAGTAATGGCTTTATTTTGCAACATGTAGCTTTACATTAGCTATAGATTTAAGTTACTTTGTGCGGTGGTGTTTCAAGAATTATGAGGGAACTAACGTACAACGTTAGGTAACTGGACGCAACTGGCACTAATGCTAACGTTAGCTCCTCAGGGAGTGGTGGAGGAAGTATTCAGATCCTTTACCTCATTAAAAGTACAAATACCACAGTGTAAAAATACTCCATTCGGAGGATAACTCCTGCACTGAAGTACAAGTATTTAAGTATAGTCAGGAAAATGTACTTAAAGTAATAAAAGTAAAAGTACTCAATGCAGAAAATCCTCTAAATTATTTTCCTTGATGTCTAACAAATGTGATGAATGCATTGATTTCCCCATATAACAAAACCTGCATTGTTTACATCCAGGTATACTTGCTTGCAGGGTTCTTCCTTTCTGCCCTTGCTGTGCAGCATTACCCCGACCTGCTGATCACTGGAATAGTGTGACACCATTAGCAGGACTGTGGACTGTGTCACTCGCATGCATGTGCACGCTCCTGTGCACCCTCGTGCATGAGACAAACAGCTCCATGGCGCTACTCCAAACTCAACAAGAGACTTTTAAAACAAATTCAAATGCATCAAACGTAAAATGTGCAATAACATTTACTGACAATAGTTGGACTATTGAAGTGATAAAACTCTGTGCTATGTTCAATTAAAACAAGAAAAGATATGTTAGTATAGGAAAAGTATAATAAAGAAAATCTAATAAATATATTCAAGTTATCATGCTTGTTATGCTATGTTTAGAAACATAACATATCTAATACCTTGAATAAAACAAATAATGAGGTAGTATATGAGTTTTTGACATTGAATACAAGGTATAAGTTTGATTAATATCATCTCATCTGAATATTACATTACAATTGTTTTTCTGTGCGGACAACATTGGGAACTGGATACTTATTAAACAGGGAAAACTAAAAGCCTGTATAATATAAGTCGAAATAAAAGCCTCTCTGCAGTTGAGGTAAGGTCCTAGCCAGTATTTGAGAATTTACAGGATTCGAGTGAAGTTCTGTTGCACACTTGAACGGCTCACATTAATTTCCCCTGAAATAATTATAGCATAGCACAAAGTAAGCAACTGATTTTCTTAAGTTACAGTTACAGTCTTTTCGGGTCACTACAACAAACTGAACATACCTTAACTTGTAGCTTGAAGCTTAACATCCAGAATCAAGGAACCATTGAATCAAAGATCCATGAAACTACTTCTCACAACAGGAGTTTGAATTTGAAAACTTAAAAAGTAAAAAAATTAGGTGCACCTCAACACATTCCACCTGTCAATTCCTCGGTCAGATGTTGAATACATTGAACACTTCCTTCCATCCCACTCGGTTCTTTCTTCTATTTGTGAATTCTGCTACATCTTGTGCTTGTTCAGCATAATCAGACATGCATTAACTGCACTGAGTTTTTCAGCCATTTTGTCATTTGCATGTGAAAGACTATTGATACGGTATTTTGAAGGCAGAGGAACACAGTGTGCTTCCACCCAAATGGGCGAACGGAGAGATAGAAGAGGACTCTGCAAGACTGCAGAGTTCTCGACATTATACCACAGCAGAAGTCCAATCGGATCATTACAGAGCCATGCAATAATGGACCCTCTTCCCATTAAAAAGAGATGCACTGACTGAAATTGCCTTTGGCCTTTTTTGAAGGCTTTCTTGGTGTAGTGGCGGTTATGAATAATATGTGATTGTGCTGTGGAGGCGTTTGTAGCAAAAGCAGCAGGTAATACAAAGAAATGAATAGGCTCAAGAAGGGAGGATTAGTGCTTTTATGGCCTATTCATGCCGGCTAAGGACACACTATATTAAAGCATGTGAGTTGAGATACGCAATCAACAAGGTTGGTTCAGCAGGCAGACACAAACCCTGGCACACTAAACAAAAGAGGCGTTAAAAACATATTCATTTGTACACATCAAACGAGTGCTTTCATTTGGTTTTACAGGGTGATTAAAATATTCTGGCATTGGCCATGCGGGGGACTTGTTTCTATTGGATATTATAATGTACTACAGATCTGTGTTTATCAGGTGTTTTGGGATTTGGAATGTCTGAATGAATTTGTCCAGAAGGTGGCACTGGGAATCTCCTGGGGTCCTAAAAGGGTTTCCCCCCCTTTGGGGCTTGTATGAGTCAAAATCTGACCTATAAACAAAATAATGAGGATGAGAAATCACTGGCAAATTCAGTTTGGCCTGAAGGTGCTAGAGTAAAGCTCATGGAGTCAATGGATTCATCCCGGAATGTCCTCCACCGAAAAGCGACACTATAGGTTGTTCGTACAAGCAGCAATTACGACCCATATTTATGTTTGTTGTTAGGCAGTGCCTAGTCTTGCGATACCAGGCAGCAGATCTCCGCCTACCGATCAGCTGGGGACGTCTAAAGCAAGGTAGTTACTTGGACGCCAGCAAGAACGACCGGTAACAAAGTAACTGTCCTTACAGTTTGGCAAAGGGCACGCCTTACCAGAAATGGTGTGCTTCTTTGTGTAGCCCGTCTCCCAACGTAACTCGTCCTGTAATGTCCTCCAAAGCAGATGTATAGTCCGGCCGGACGGATGAATCATGTCCTAATAAAAGATAGTTTGTTTCTAGATTTTTTAAACTCTCTAATTGTTACCACCCAATTTTAGTAACAAAATCTGGGAGAAGGTCCTCAGTCTCTAGACACTTCTAGAGGACTGAGTCTAGGTCGTGCCCTCTAGTGGCTGTAGTAATTATGACAGGAACAAAGCTGGAAGTTATGTAAGGTAATAAGTTAAAGTGTGTTCAGGGCGGGCGGGAGTGGTGGTGGATGGGTCAAACAAACAGGACTTTGACACAGGAGACCAGTGTTGGTGTCCTGTTTGAAAATAAAAGCCAATGCAAGTTATTTTAACTTTATGTAACAAACAGAACTACATCACATAAATATGTCATATATGTATGCACAGAAGTTAAGTAACACAATGAATGTGCTGATTTTAAGCCAAACCACAATATTTTTCTTAACATAACCAAACTGCGACCGTTTCACAATGGTTAATGAGGTGTTTAAAACCATGACCATTTGGAAAATGCTCCTGCGGGTTGTATTTCCTGTCACCACTAGAGGCGCTAATTTAGTGAATTCTACAGAGGCTCTTATTAGAGGGTAATAACACATGATCTATGTGGTCGTGTGGTTTGGAGGTTCTGCAGTAATTTCTATGGAAATCTGTGTATTCACTCTACAAGCAAATGTTTCCCGATGGTCGAGACACAATGTCAGGATATCATCACATTAGGATGTGGCATCAGACCAAATCGCTATACAAATACAATTTATCATTATTATGTCACCGTCACTGTCAGCTACACATACACGGTCTGTGTATGGCGATGGCGTCACATACTGATCCTCAGCAGTTTTATTTCAGACCGTACCAGAAAGCTCTGCTGCACTTGAGCTTCATAAATACTTGAGAAAATGTGCCTTGTGTGGACACTACTGCATTACTTCCTCAATAAACAAGCTAAGCTACTGAAAAGCTAATTAAGTAGATGCTGAGAAATGTGGTTAAAATAGTAAATGTTTCTACTTGCAGTGCCGCTAACACTGATTATTTTACTGGTGTTGTGTCAGACTCGTGAAGTGTTGTAGTGTGGTAGTATATCGTTCTTTATCTTAAAATCTATTTTAACAAGACTAGGTTGAAACCTAGTATGTGGCTGGACTGGGACATATCAGTGAACAATAACATTGTCCACATCCAGCAGTTTCACCAGAAAGTGGCAG
>JAOVVB010086697.1:0-13472 GCA_028570985.1 Heterobranchus longifilis
TAACTTAATATTTTGTCAAGTGTTTTTGTGGACTATACCACGTCTGCAATCAGGGAACATGTTAGCATAGTGATGTGCCATAAGTGTGTGTGTGTGTATATATATATATATATATATATAAATGCGTGTAGTTTCCATGTGACGAACATTTTGACCTGACCTGAAATCTTTTGTGGTTTAATGGAGTAAGTGCACAGGCGTTGCCTCTTTTTCACTGATATTTGATTTTCTCCATATCGCCCAGCCCTATCCTGCACTACTCTGCCCTTTTCTCTTTGTTTTGTTCCACAGCATATCTCTGGGTTTCGACTGACAAGTGTTTCTTTTGTTGTAGTCTCGTTATTGGGGTTCAGATACAAACAAGAACGAGGTGCAGGGCACGGTGCTGGACCAAAGTGGGAGTGTCATTCACCGGTTTGGAGGTCTGTGGCATGAAGGCATCTTCTGCGACACTCTGCCCACTCCCAAATGTGTCTGGAAGCCAAGTGAGTCTCAGGACGTGTTCACCAACGTGTTTGTTTTGTCTTTTCATGTGTTGCTGAGAAACCACTTTAGAGGTTGAGGGTTTAAATGGACGTGACGTGAAATGATCAAGCGCTCCCTGTTGCCAAAACTGCTAATCAGCGTAAATCCAGGTGTCACGTTTGTGCAGCAGCTCACCTGAGAGGCTTCTGCCCCCCCACAGATCCGCAGCCAAAGGATTACCTGCTGTACTACGGCTTCTCCAGCTTCGCCATGGAGCTGAATGAACTCACCCCGGACCTGACGCCTCTCCTGCCGCCTACAGACAGCCGCCTGCGCCCAGACCAAAGGTCAGCACAGCTGGAGAAAATATTCTACAATAAAGTGACTCAAAAAAAGTTTTAGATTTAATGGTAAGTTACTCTTAAAATTCTCCCTCTTTTAATAGGATGCTGGAGGAGGGCATGGTGGATGAAGCAGACTTAAAGAAAGATGATATAGAGGAGTTTCAGAGGGAGCGGAGAAAAGAGCTCGCCAAAAGGGGAGCAGAACATGTTCCACGTTTTTTCAAGTAAGTTAATTTCTTTAATAACTGGTTATAGAAAAATAATAACAAATGATTATGCCCTGTTAACAAATGTACAAATCCTCTTACTTTAATGATTAATAATAAAGAAGACCCTAAAATGTTTTCTCATATAACGGCTCGTATGATATCTTACGGAAATATAAGCGTTCTGTTTACTGCTGTGAAATAGCGACTGGTATGTAACTGTTTCCTTACGTTTTAGGCATCAAAACTACGTTAAGTTAAGGTTAGAAAAAAGATCACGATTGGGTGAATCCACCCTTTTTTTAAGACCCATATTTACATTTTATTGTTAGGTGGTGCCCTCTAGTGGCCATAGTTATTGTGACGGGAGCCAAACAGGAAGTCATGTGACATAGTAATGAGACAGAGAAAGTCTGTTGAGGGCGGATGGGAGGGATCAAACAAACACAGGACTTTGACCCAGGAGGCCGGTGTTCATGTGCCGTTTGAAAACAAAAAAAAAATAAACGGTGAGTCATTTAAAGTTTAGGTAACAAACTCAACTACATCACGTGCATAATTATGTCATGTACATATGCACGGAAGTGAAGTAATGTAACAAATGTACTGATTTTAACCCAAAACACAATGTTTTTCTAAACTTATGAGGACAAAAACGCTCCTATGGGTCGGACTTCCTTCCACCACTAGGGGCGCTAATTTAGGAAACACTCATGTGGGTCGTATTAGAGGGTAGGATGATCTGTTCTCAGGTTCGTGTGCAAATACATGAATCGTAGCATTATCAAAGTTTGTAAATTATTTTTCTTCTTCTTCAGGAAAGCCAAAGATTCCTGTGGACGGGACGTGTGGTTATCAAACGGGACGTACTGGAAGCTCAGAGAGAATCCAGGTTTTGCTAATATTGAAAACATAACTGTGTGGTGATGAGACAACAGCCACACAAAAACCACATGTGACAGAGAGATTGAAAAACATCCACGGTGGATATTTGGACAGCATGTATGAACCGCTCTGAGGAACGTGCAGAGCGGAGACGGTGCTGCCGGTCTGTCCTCGATCCTTCTGTCCGCCCATGACTGGTTCATGGGACCCCTCAGCATCACCCAGCGTCCAGGTGACGACACTTTCTCATCACCATCAATTTTCTAATGCATTTTAATTTTTTTTTAGATTACTTCAATCAACACATATACAGTATATGTTTATATTTTTGAGAATCTCACAGGTTTCTGCAGAAAAGACTGAATGCCTGACGCACAGTCTGCAGATGAAAACTCTTTTAATGTTGTCAAAATTGCATTTTTCTGTCAGGTTAGTAAAGCCCCGAATATACTCCCAAAAAACGGTCAGCTGCGGACACCACAGATGTGTAGTAGTTCTGTTTATACTATTTCTGGAGTCTGCTCGTGTTCCACGCCATCTGCGTTTATGAATTGTTGCACATTTGTCTTTATATTGTATGAAAAATGAATAGTAGAGATGCGGGTAGTGGCAGATTCACACAGTCAAAACATCCATTTTGGTTTTCTAAAAACATGCAGTCTCGAATGTGAAAGTAGAGACAGTATCTGCCTAAATACTTTGGTCATTGCTAACATAGAACATATGGTGGTGCAACATCTACATTTATTTGAATTTTTTGAACATGTCATTTATTATTTAAAAATAACAATAACCAACATATTTAAAGGAGGTGAGAAGGTATTAAACTGTATTTTTATGTCTAGAGAATATCCAGCTGGTTGGAAACATGTACATACTGTATTTATACAGTACATCGCAACTGTGTTTTTATTTTTCAGTGGTCTCAATTAATTTATTACAACTGCACTTGGCTGCAGATAAATGTTACGCATGGTATGGTAAGACTTTTGTTTGAAAATGACATTATGGCACGAATTAATTCTTTCATTATTTTTCATTAAATATGCAGCATTTTGAAAGAGGTGCTTTGTTCCGTTGATCTAAAGATCTACTATACATTAAAAGTATAATATGTAACATTTCTGCATTAAAATGTCTAAAAATGACTAGACCTATGTTATATATTTTGTTAAGTTGTGTACTTATTATCCCAAATGTTTCTAACAATGTTCCAACGAGAGAAATCTGTCATTTCATTCAAGGTAACTCTCCGTTACGTTTGGTCGCCTGTCAATGACGTCATATCCCCTTTGTGCATGCATCAGCTATAAGCTGTCATAAATTGACTTTTTATCCAGTTTTAAGTCAAATTTTCATGATACACTTTTAGATCTTGGTCATTTTTTAACAATATATTTTAATGGGATGAAGGATTTTAGTCATCAGACGTCTGGATCTTAAGTTATCAGAGAAACAAGCCGAGCAAACGTTAGCGGCAGCTCGGACGTCGTTTGTCCGCCAAAGAAAAACAGATTTTTAACGTGAAGCCGCTTTATTCGGTGTCTCTAAATTACATATTGTGCGTTTAAATAAAAGGAACTCATGAAAACAGCTGAGATTTGTCATGTGTAAGCTTTAATTTCATGAATAAAAAAACAATACAATACACAATTATGCCACCTTTTAATAAATAACAGAATTCAGAAATCTTCATCTCTTATTTTTGCAATTTATAAGCTCTCAAATGAAAGAGTCAAAGGAGGATTTATTGCTCCCTCGACAGAAACAGTGCACATGGACCACACACAAAAAATAACACGCTTGTCCGGTCTTCCTTCTTCACTCCTCTATTTCTATATTATACAGTAAAATCTCTGGAAATACACTTCCCACACAGTCTTATTCTCTTACGGAGGGAAACGTGTGTCCAAGGGGAAACAGACTCATGGGAAATGGAGGTATTGAGGTTAAACATCAGGCTGATTGTAATTGCTGAGATATCCAGCGGGGGGCATTCCTGAGGCATTTTTTCTGCTGATGGTTGTGAGATCTTGCACATGTATGTGCAGGAGTGAACCACGTAACAAACCACAGCACATTAAAATAAATAACTGACATTGTCCACGGGCCAGTGATCACATAAAACTTTGCTCGCATTGTTTTTTTTTTGCAATGCCATCATGAATTCTAAACTAATTTACTTTCTATTAATTGCACTTGATTGTCCATCGTACATCAAGAAACATCACCTTTGCCTGACAGATGTCAACATGAACATTAAATAGCACATCTTTTTTTGGAAATGTTACACACACAATATATCCATTCTGTTTTCAGCATAAACACTTCATTACCATCTAACTTTGTTATTTAAATGTTCAGAGCCGTTAGACAGTTTGTCCTTTTTGCATCATTGCTAAGACCGTTTTGCAGAGTGCTGCAGTCCCAATGCTTGTATAAAACCAGCTTAGCTCAGAAAAAAGCTGCATGTATCTGTATATATAGAAATACTAAAGTCAGGAGTCCAATCCCCTATAGCACAACCCTTAAATATTGACCAGACACCAAAAACAAAGGCTGTAAAATGTTTCACATTGTATCAGTTCAGTGAACTGTTTCTGTAGATTTCATTTCCCAACGTGAAGATCTAAACATCGGTTCAAAGTCCTCTCCTCCTTCATTCGTTTAATTTTTGCTGGCCTAAAATATATTGAGTCTATAAATACCAGAACCAGCCTGTAAAATATCCACCCCTTGCTGGTCCCTAAACCCCCCAAATTCTTCTTCATTTTGGGAAATATGCTTTCACTTTTTTGCAGAGTTAGATGAGAAGTTTCATGTTTGTATAATAAAAATGGAGCGAAAGCCAGGAGACGGTTAGCTTAGCTTAGCACAAAACTGGAAACAGAAGGAAACAGCTAGCCTGGCTCTGTTCAAAGTGCCTCTAAAGCTCATAAATTAACACTTTATATATTGTTTGTTTAATCTGTGCAAAAACTGATGGGTAGAAATGACAGTTTGTGCTTTTATGACAGGTTATGTGTATTTCTTGTGGAGCGAGGCTAGCTGTTTCCCCATGCTTCAATTCTTTATGCTAAGCTAAGCTAAACCATTGTGTTGTGTTGAGTTTTGAGCATGTGTCTCTTGATATAAACCAACATTGTAAGAGATTGGTAAGGGCTACCTTCGCAGTTCAAATAGCAAAAACACAAAGGGAGATGGACATTTCAAATGCAGATTGAATGTTAAAACTCTGTAGAGCCACTGTGGAGATATCAATGTCTAAGAAAACTCTCTTGCTTGCAAATTTGGGGGCATAGTTTTCAAGGAGTATAACATTGATTTCAGCATATTAACCAGGGAAATATACATTGAACATTTGACCTATAGGGGAAAAACATTGCTGAGAACATAAAACATATGGGAACATACGAAGGGTTCATTTGCAAAAAACGATATCTCTCTTTTCATTAAATCCAGGGAATATCAATCAAAGTGGTGTTGGTTTATTAATTTTAAGGCTTTTATCTGTTTCTGCAAATTAACTCTAATTCACGCTCCCAAGCTAATCTTAACGGTCTCCTGGCTCTCCCAAAATGTGAAACTATTTCTTAAGTATTATCTTTTGTTGTCTGGTTGTTCTCACTATAAATAGAATTATTTAAAAATCAGATGTAGTTTAAAAAGTACAGACGGCTGGTACCATTTTCAGAAACTAAATTGAATAATTTCAATAGTGCAGATTTATTTTTAATTGAATCACTCCCTCAGTAAAGACTATGGTAACTGTGTGCTGCAGCGAGCGAGCGAGCGAGCGAGTGCCTGTCTGTCGCCTCCAGTGTTGTCTGAGACCGTTAGCACACCTGGTGAGGAATGAGGAGCAGATCTCTGATCAGCGCCGACTGCAGCCTCACTCTTCATTTCTGTCACCCGGCCAGGAGCCGGGACTCTTGTCAGCCAGTGTCACGACATGATAGGCCCGAAGACTAGAGGGGGAAATTCAGAGTGTCTGTCTGGTCACTTTGTGCTTCCTGTTTATCTCGGGTCTGAGGGTGACAGTGCCTCGTCTGTTTACCTACAGGTGCACATTCTCAATGACCCACTTTTTTCTCATCTGCAGCTCTGCTCGTACTGTACGGGAGTGGAGTGGCGTGACCACACTTTTCTGGCTGGGGTGGCCCTATTGGGGCACTGGCTTATGCAGGGGTGACAGGAAATATGTGCATGCAAACGTCAGAATAATATTCATTTACCATTTCTGTCTCCACGACTCATATCAAGAGTCGCAAGGCTGCAGATTTCATTGGAACATTCGGGGGGGCAACCAATTAATGGTGGAAATGTCTTTATTTGTGTTAAGGAAAACACAAATTCTGTGTAGAGGCATTGCTGCCTCTGTGACTGGTTTTTAGCAGTTCTTCAAAATAAAAGTCCTTTGCTACTTTCATGATTTTATTGGGGGAAACAAAGGTCAGGGGGCCCCTTTGAAAATGGCCATGACAGTTTTTCCCTTGTCAAAATTTAGCCTAACTTTGGCTGTTATTTCCCCCCTTCCTGACAAGCTAGCATGACATGTTTGGCATCAATGGATTCCCTAGATCGTCTAGTTTTGGATATGAATATCTGGCTTTAAAACCGAGCCTACAACAGCCTCTTAAAAGATAGTAAGGTCCTGTGGGTCTCTTACTGGGGTAGCACCTAGGGTGGCCAATCAGATTTCAGGGGTGGCCCCTGCCACCCCAGGCCACTCCCTGGACACGCCCCTGCTGTACAGGATGTGTTTGGGAAAACCTGCAGCACCACAGCAAAGATGCAGAGATAAAGTCATGGTGGGAAATTGACTCTTACTGAATGTAGTCTGAATACTGCCATGTGTTCATGTGCAGTGGGTGCAGTTTGTGTGTTTTAAGCTGTCACACTTCCCTCCGCCAATACTGTTTTCCAGTTACGTCATTATCGATGCTGGTATTGATAGCAGGCTTTATGTGTGTGCATGAGTATGTGATTGTGTGTGTGTGGTGACTTGTGTTTTTACCTCCACTGATTGGCCTTTGTTATAATGAGGCCTTTTTTCACTCTATGAAACCTGGCAGTGTCCCGCTGGCTTTACAAATGTTTTGTATCCATGTCTTTAAATTACTTTGCAATCTCAGAACCCATCGGCTATCGGTCTGATGACGATTTCACCTCTGGGGGCAACGGCCAATATCTCGGGGTTCCGGTGTAGCCAGCAGTTATCCACATATCGGATAACGGATATCCAGGCCAAGACTTCCTCTTTGGTGTGGCGGTCATTGTTTACTGCGACTGGAGACTGGAGTTCAGCAAACAACGTCTACGACTGGATTGTTCAGGGCAATGGGCCTTCGGAGCAATGGGCATTTGCTTTTGGGATAACAGGCTGTCGGACAAATGAGCTTTTGGTCAAATGGGACATTTTTTGGACTACTGGAGTTTTGGAATATTGGGCCGTCTGAACAATAGTAACTATTAGTTATCCGGGATTTTAAAACTATAAAACTTTGGCTCCCTATATGGTCGTATGGTTTGGAGGACTTGTTGATGACGACATATGCAGAGAAACTATGAAATGCAAATTGTAATCCCAATTCCAATAGTAACTTCATAAATACAAGCTTCTTTTTACACCTGTGAGATATGTTGGCTTGTCTCCAGTTGTAAGGACTTGACTTGCTATTTCTGCTGTGGCTGCTGACACACACACACACACACACACCCACACACACACACACACACACATAGAAGAGGTTCCAGCTGGGTTGAGTTAGATTAGATTAGCGGCCGTGCTTCAGAACATGTGCTTGCTAAACCCTCTTAACCTCCTGACATCAGTTCCCTCAGACACTGTCGACCTGCACCGCTCCTCTGCCACCACCGGTGGGCGCTGCACTAAACATATTGGTGCTGGATTTGGAGAGAGAAGACTGTGTGTGAAATGTAATTTCTGCTCAGAATCATCAGGGGAAATGACCGTGAGCATATTGTGAGAGAATGTGTGAAAGGTTGAGGGTGAGAAGGAAGAGACGGACAGAGACAAGAAGAGACAGAGAGAGTGTTTGATGCAGAAAGAACAGACAATCCCTGCAGGCGTCTGTCAGCAAGCAGATATGCAGATCATTTTTTTCTCCCCCAAATCTCCAGATGTTTCAAAGGCTTAAGTCACAGGTCTGTTTGTCTGGATGGTGTTTATGTGACTCTAGGCCAGCAGTCACATCCACTTCTGTTCAACACTAACTTTGACAGAAACCTTGAAAGTTTCTCCTGTAATCATTTCACACTTTATAGAGAGAGGACTTCAGCCCGGTCACCAGAATAAAATGTTGGCATTGTATGTTTCTGCAAACCACGGATACATTTCAAGAGTTCAGGACAATAACCGTTGACTTTTGTTATTTACGTTGTTTACAGAATTTGCAAACAAATGTCCTTATTTTAACCATAGATTGTATATAAAGATGGACGACGTGTCTCCACTTCCTCCCACTGTACAAAAGTGAAGCCAAAATATCCCGGATACGGGCGCCGCCATGTTGTAATTTTGCGAGTCTGCGCAGTGACCGGGCGTTATCAAAGTCCCGCCCACACACCCGCCTGACCAATCACAGCTGTCAATCATGATGTTTCACCCCATTTTTAGACCATCAAATAACTAATTAAAATTAAACTCATGAGAAAAATCAATGCGATAAAAACTACCTAAAATGACAGAAACCATCTTTGAGAAAAATATATTTGATATGTACTTTGAGTTTTTAGTTTGGCCCATGCCCCATCTGCTAACATGGAGGGGGCGGGACTTATGACCTGCAGCCAGCCACCAGGGGGCGATCGAGATGTTTTGGCTTCACTTTTGAGGAGCTGCCAAGCCGTCCATCTTTATATACAGTCTATGGTTAACACATGTAAATGCACCCATGTAAGACTAACTGCCAATCGTCACCGCAAGCGAGACATGAGTGCGACGAGAGCGCTTCGTACATGTGTTCTATTTTCCAATCCACATTGCTTCTGTGAAAAAAAAAGAAGTCTCGGCCGGTGCACTGAGAGCTGATGTGACAGCGGCTGCTTAACTGGTCTTCAGCAGGCTGACTAACAGCTGACATTCACTGAACCAAAATAGTTTTCATGTCGTCTCCATCAGGAAATCAACATGTTTGGATCATTCATTGATTTTTTTTTTTTTTTTCTCCGTGCACGTATGCGAGGAGGACGGGACATCTGCCTGTAGAGAAACAGCTACTCTCTGACACACACTCACAGGCAGACTGCTGATCAATCACTGCAGCTACAATTAATATGTTAAAAACACTGATACAGCAGGGTATTTGTGTGATCAGCTCACAAATACAACAAAAATAGACTTGAAGCGTAAAAAAACGCGGGGGGTCGGCCATCTCACGGAGTCGGTGAGGATTAATACATTTAATATAATGGAATCCTATCTGTTCCGTGAGAGGGGCGAGTCACGGCCGTCAAAAACGCTTCTAAAAATGCTTGCGGTGAGGATTGGCGGTTACGAGTGCAACTTTTTCAGCCCATTAAGTAAAAAATATAGAGAGTAAAAATGGAAACAATGTTTGTAGAAATGTACTATACTGTAGCCATAACTGCAGAGATGCTTTATAATTGTCTTGTCTGGCTTGTACAGAAATTCAATATTGTCTGCCTTTGAAATCATTATTTAAGGCCCTATTGTATGTAATACATTTAAGGTGGTCTAGATTAGAACTTAGGGAATCCATGAATGAAAGTGTTATATGTTTATATTTGGGTTACTGTATATTTCTGCCTCCCACAGAAGAACAGTTTTAGCCATGATCTGCACACTCCTCTCAACTCATTGAAGTGTCTTTTAAAAGGTGAATGAGAGGAGCTGGTGTGATTGCATTATTGAGGCGGTATATAATAGAGGAACAAGTATGGCCAATGATGCCCCTGTCCTTCTCTGCTTGTTATGCATTGACTGGTCTGTTACATTGTTCATGGTCAAAATAACACATACATTTCTTCTTAAAGAAAAATGTAATAAAAGAGCCCTGGCTACATGTCTCCACATTTAGATAGTCACTTGTGAAAAGAGAACGAGCTGCAGTGTTAACTTGAGTGTTAACAACAGCGTCATGAAGTCACCTTACAGTGACACACACATACACCCAGATGCTAACAATACCATGTGTTAAATGTCACTGAAATAATGTTCATACTGCATGATTGACTGAAAATGTTATTATCTCCCAAATGTCATTTCAATGTTTAACAAACTTCACTGTTGGATCAGTGGTTGATTCTGCTTGTGATAATGTTGCATTAGGTGAGATAATCCCAATCCTAATCTGAGCTAACACATTTTTTAGTTAATGTTGATAGCTCTACCACACAAAATGCTGTCTCATTGGGAATATGTCAAAATAACATTAGTAAAAAGCTAAAAAGTTAGATGCTCAAGCTCAGTGTGTCTCTGTTTATCCTCCCCTCTCTCCCTCTGTTTTCCTCTTTATAAGGTGACATATTGTCTACAATAAAATGACATACTGTCTACAAAGTATATAGGCACTCCCTTGGCAGCAAACTAAGTCAATCTGACTAATTCAAATAAACCCAGTGACCATACTTAAGTGAAGGGTTCACAGGTTTGTCGTTTGCACACGCACGAGGGTGACACGATTAACAGTGCAGCCAATTCTCCAGTTGCACAATGTAGTGTATCTGCTTTACTCAACTCCACAGTAACGTTAATCACCTCTAACTTTACAGTGTTTTTTTAAGTTAGTTACTTCACTTTTCGTAACATAGTAACGTTAATTTATCATTCGTTTTTAGCATTTTTGATCATTGTGATAATCACCTCAGTGTCTTTAAATAGCAACGTTAGCCAGTCAGCTAGCCTAGCTGGCTACTAAAATAAAGATAGCGTCAAGTTATATATGAATGGTAAATACTATTAACAATATGTACAAAGCTAACAGTGCAAAAAACACAGTAAAGTTAGAGGCGATTAACATTGCTGTAGAGTTGACCGGAAGTAAACAGACGTGCAGTTCGTAAAACGGATATACGTCACACTACGTTGTGCAAGTGGAGAAAGGTTTGGCACTTCTAAACTGACCAACAGGTGGCGGTAATGCACCAATGAATGCTCCAACAAAGGCAGTGAAGAAGAAGATTGTGCCACAAAATCGGCTTAAGAGGAAGGAAATACATTGCGTAACATTCAACAACTTTGTTAGACCTCAAGGATTCACACAATGTGTTGGTTAGTAATAAGAAAGCAAATATAACCTTTGTTTATTTACAAGAAAACTCCACAGGGCTCCTTTAAATCCACAAACAAGATAATTCCTCCGAGGTACACTCAGGTAAATGGGAGCTCTCGATTATATTTGTGCTCAGAGTGTCTTTTTTTTCTCTCATTTAAGAAGCAAGGCACTTCTAAATTCTGCTTGATCACTTTGTGACCACTTTAATCTGATATGTTCCTCCTAAGATCTTTCCCATTATGAACAAGAAGATAATGATAACAGAGGCAAACTTTATTAGACAAATTCCAGAGATCTTAGATGGGGATTTATTTTTAATACTTTCTGCATGTCTGTATTTAATGGAAGAATGAAGCGAAATAAATTGGCAATTTAGTTTAGGCGATCAGGCTATAGCACACCACTGCACCAAAACCACCAAAAAATATTCCATGGTTTTGTTTAATCTAAATGTACCATCTCTGCCGGCTGTTGTCTTCGCAGCACTCTTTCCTGATACGCTGAAGGAGGATTAGAAATGTCTGTTGACCATGATTAAATGCAGAGCAAATGAGTGATTGTCTTATATTGAATGCAGTGTCCTGTGCTGCCCCGGAATGCAGCTTGGCAATACATCAAATGTTTAAATTTATTGAAGATGCTCATGCTATACATCATGATAAGCTATATGGCTTATCATCATACATAACTGCTGCATTACCCCCCTCTGTGACCATGACTTTCGTCAGTTCAGTTCAAGAGGAAAATTGCCCTTTTATCATCTTAGTGATAAAACATGCACGTGCACAGTTTATGAATAGTATCAGGTGTAAATGTAAGATTTCTTTTTGGATTGTGTTTTCTAATAAAGTGTTAAAGCAGAGCTTACTGGATTTGTGAGGACCTTCGTTGACTACATTCATTCCCAAACCTTCAACCTGAGCTTAAAAGTGTGTTTTTGTAAGCGTCTGCCAATTATCTTGGTGGCTCCTTTTTCTTGCGCATATTTCTGTTGCTGTGTGGATGCAGTAAATGTAGTTATATCAAGGCTTGTTTTGTTTCAAAGGAAGTTGTGGGAAAAAAATTAATGGCATTCATTTTTGTGCCGTTTGAAAAACAACTTCCACAGACTTGAAAATTGCTTGTGCCTGGTAATCCATCACAATAAACAGGACGCCTTAGTTTAGTTTTGTTATAGTTGCTGTGTTATTGTTGTTTCATTGGGAGTTTTGTTTTTTTTCTTCATATTATTTTACACCTACGCTGTGCTCGCTGTCAATCACCTGGCAGCCACGGGAAGAAATGGAAGTCTCCACAAAGAAAATAATCCCACAAAAATGCCGCCTTTTAAAGTTGGAGTGAAATATTAATATTTTTATTTGGGGCATTTGGGTTAGGTGGGACAGTTGTTTTGATATATGTTGTTGTTGTTGTTGTTGTTGTCATTTTTTTCTTTCTTTTTTTTTATACATGCATGAATTAAAAAATAAAGATTATCAGGATATGATTTGAAGTGATACTGTATTGTTGCCCAACCTAACCCAAACTTGACTTTAACTCAATGTTTTGTTCACTAATAGTTCTTCCTGCTTTCGAAAAATACTTGCCAGATACTGTCACTCAGCATAAGAGTTTGAAGTGCAAACGATCAACAGGCATCACTGTATGCTCTCATTGTTCTGCGGATGAGCTGAATCCCTCGCAAAAAATGTAATTTCTGTCCATCCTCAGGGAATAATGGTCTTCATTAGAATAAAAATGCAAGCAAACTGACAGAGAGAAAATAACTTGTATATACTGTATGTGGGCGAATGGTATTATAAACAACAGAAATCATTTGTATACAGTATTTGGGTGAATGGCTGTGTCAAACACACACACTCATATACACACACACAGACAGATTTTCTACCTCCCACTGCAACTTTCCTAAACATACCAAATTTTTATCCCTGACAATACTTTCCCTCCACCGACACAAAAGGTTGATGACACCGCGGCTGACTCAGCCAGACGGTAGAAATCTTCATTGTGCTAATTAGATCCTTCGCTGTCTGTTAAAGACTTTTATCTCTCCCACATCTCCATGCCCATCTAATCTGGCCTTATCTGCAGGCTCCATCTCAAGGTGATTGCTGAGATAGTCTCTGCCACGGAGTTAAAAGGAACACTATTGTCTGAGTGAGCAGAAATAGTATCTCATTTCCCTTCAGTCAAACTTGTCGAAAGTCAGGCTTCACATTGTGTGTGCAAGTATGTGTGTGTGTATGCATATGTGTATTTTTGAATGTGTGTGTGTGTGTCTGTGCATGTGTGTCTTTTTAAATGTGTGT
>JAOVVB010086715.1:0-13472 GCA_028570985.1 Heterobranchus longifilis
GAATGTGCAAATGTTCACAATATAAACAGTATATGTAATGTGCAAGTATAACAGTAAAATTTGCATTAATGTAACGCGTCATGATGTATGAGTTGAGTGTTCTGATGTGCAAAAGTTTTCAGATGTGCAAAGGTTTACATATGTGCAAATTAAATTAAAATATATCACCAGTGGCATTTGAAATGAACTGTCATGTTCAACTTTCATGTTTCAAAATGATCTCTGCATGATGCATATGTGCACATGTATCAGTTAATATACAATTAGAACACCTGAAAGGCACAAAAAACTACAATGTGTTCAGTACAGCGTTAATCTGTGCATAAAATATACAAGTACAACACACACACAAAGTAATTTTATTTAAATGTTGACAAAATGAACACAGGAACCTGAGGAGACTTCCACGTTTTTAATTTGCTGCATTTATGGGCCCCCTGGTGGCTGTGGGGCCCTAAGCAGCCATGTAATTAGCGGATGCCTCGGGCCGCTTTGAGGCCTAGTCAAGCGAAACGTGTGCTTTCTACACTTATTCTTCTTCTCACAATACTACATTTGCATATTTGCTTCTTGACATTGATGTAAACTTTTACTCTAGTGTCTCTTCTTCTACACATACTCACACTACAGTACAAGCTTGTAAGTAGTACTCAGTTTGTGTACTTTTGTGTAGGCACAGATGTTTGAGTACATACAGTAAAGTACTTTAGTGGTTGCTGACATTTTCACATCCCATTGCACAAACTTCAACTGTTACACCACATTGGTCTCCTACATGTAACAGTTATATTTGTACTCTTTTGACATACCTTTGCCATTCAAATTAGTTTATTACTATTTTTTAAATATATATATATATATTTCTATATTTGTCTGTGTTTTTTGGCTGCCGTGACACCTGAGGATCTGCTGAGGGATAAAATACACTCTTATCCTATCTCTGGTTGATCTGGCTGTTTTCACAGCAGACATTTTGATTTATCAAACACAGGTGTAACTAATAACATCGTTAATTGCTGCATTGCATCGCATGAATTGGTGGAACGGCGCCATCATTAATGTTATTAGTAACACCTGTTTTTTTCCTGCTATGACAAGTAAAAATGTCTGCTGTGTTTGATCAATCAGATTACTTTAGGAACACTAAAGAAACATGAGTGCCCCGACGGTATCAAGATTACCTCCGCAAAATGTATTCAGAAAGTAAAACGATATGTGAGCAAAAACAATAGTACAAGTACAACATGGGCAGACCAAAAACAATGGAGTTACTGTCAGCAGGAAATTCTTGTTTTTTGTGTAAAAACTGCAGAATTTTTCATTTGAATAAACAACTTTGAAACTAATAAGAAACATGCATGAAGAGACAGTTTGTGTCTTTAATAGTGTTATTATGGCTCTTTTTTGTTACTAGTTTCTCCAGTATTGTTATTGGTTTATAAAAATGCAGTCAATGTATTTTTAAGTTTGGGAACTATGCTATTCTAAGTTGTGACTCTAAACTAAACTGGTGTCACGACACAAACAACACCAACATTTCCACTGCAGTGTTTAAACATTTAATTTCATTGCAAAATTAGAGGTTATTTTACAGCTTGGTCTTGAACAAAATATTCTGCCTTCGCTCCAAAGCTTGGCAAATAAAATCTGCTACAAAAAAAAGTGCTTCCCTTCCTGAAGCACAGCTCAAGTTTTTAAGTCATCCAGCCAAAAGAAATAAACATAAATGTCCCAGACGACCTGAGAGGTCTGGGAGGTTCATAATGTAGCAAAAGATCAGAAATGTATTTTGGCCCTAAACCATTCAGTGCTTTATAAACCAGCAGTACATGGGTGCACTGGGCTAATCATTCATTTGACCTTAAATCTGTATAACAAAATGAATGTAAAAGCATGAAGCTTATCTCATGCAGCCTCACAGGTTTTATCCTCTGAGCAGGATCTTCATCTAGCACCGCATCTTTATATCATTTCCTAGAATGCCGCTAGAACAAGATATCAAATCTCTTATCACATGCATTCACTCTCCAGCACTTATCCCGTACACGACCACTAGTCGGAGACACAGTGAGGTAAATGTTACAGATGAATGAGGGTTAAAGGCTCGCAGAACGGCTCCCTGTGAGGCAGGTTGAGCTCTTTAGGGGCAACGAGAGAGCGAGAGAGAGAGAGGAAATGTGTGCACAGCAGCAGGCGGATGTGGTTCACTGATCTGGAAGCAGCCCCGTCTCCTCTTTCTCATAGAGTTAATGGCACTGAGTGGTTCATCTGAGGACAGCAGCCTCAGCAGCCTCAGCAGCAGCAGCAAGATGGTGCCACATGACCGACAGTATGTGTGCTACCAGCTGCTGCAAACTCTGTCTCCTCCTGGAAACCCACAGAGGAGTGTCTCGACCTCATCTCACCTGTGTGGGTTTCTTTTTTCACTGTCGTTGCCTGAAGTAGTCTCGCATTGCAAGACCTATCTCTATTAGCGCTTGAGTATGGTTTGGTGTTGGAGCCAATGTGGTATATTTATTAAGTTTGATAAATGAATTGTTGCCCTCCGCTGGCCAAGCTACTCTGTCGATGCCCACAGGATACACTGACGCTCTGAACAGGAAGTGAGGCCTACATGAAGAACTGGAAGCCGAGAGAGGACGGCAGCAAACTGTTTTTTGACCACGATTTATGAATGAGCTATAAGTGCTATTCTAATTTTGATTTTGTAGGATTTTTGAACGTGCATTTATACAGATTCTCATACATCTATACAGCAAAGCTCATTGCTACTTTTCAGTTATATTTAGGACAGTAGTTCTTATTTTTGTTGTGGATTATAAAGGCCGTAAGCCATTTGTTTGTCTGTTTGCATCCCCCTCCCTGTCTCCGCTCTGGCTGGTGACTTAAAACAAGGTACAGGACAAGCCGCAGGAATATCTGGCTACATGGAGTTTTCATTCTACGATATGGGGGGAAAAAACGCTCCGGCTTGTTTGTATTTCTTTAAACCAATCACAATTGTTTTGGGCGGTGCTAAGCCTCGGATGCAGCGACGGTGTCCTCCATCTGCATTGACTGGACTTCATGAAAATGTATGATATGAGTATGAAACACTTCAAAAAGACTCCCAGTATTCTTCTTATTTTATTAGCACATTAAAAGAGTACAACGTTTCGAGCCCTCAGTGGCTCTTTGTCAGGTAAGCATTCGCAATTCACAATGCCTACCTGACGAAGAGCCAAAATTAGATAGATAGTGGAAGGGGCCTGACAACATCCGGTGCATGAGAGAGCGCTGGATGCCAGGCTTTATCCCAGCACGGTACATCCAGTAAGCCAGACTCGCCTGAAGCAACAGGAAAAGGAGTTTGATTTAGGTTTGTAGGTGAAGCAGGAAAGGGCATTATGTCTGACCTGAAGAGTTTACACATTTTGTGTTGAAAAGAAGCTGATAAAGAGGAAGCTTGTGAAGTCAGGCACAAGAAACACAGTGTGATTTAAGGGTTTTATTAATCAGGTTCCGCATATGAATACAGCTGTAGGCAACAGGGAGATTTCGTAGCGGAAACTCTTTGGTTTCCGTTTGTAATCTGAGGAGTGTTGACCAATCAAGTTTGAGCAGGCTTTTGTTGCATGCAGGAGGTAAACAGTGTGGAGAGCAAAACAGGTGGAAGGCATTGGCCAAAATGCAATCTTGGAACCCATTTATATGTTTTTTTTTTTGTTATTATGTATCTACATTCATATGCAGATATCTGCTTATAGGGACGTCATCTTAACCGGTGTTTGGAAGAGGAAGAGTAGGCCCAGATATCCATTAGATACACCAGAGAGCCAGAAATATTGGCTATTGCCCCCAGAGGCTAAAACGTTGTCAGACTGATAGATGATGGGCTGTGTGTGTGTGTGTGTGTGTGTGTGTGTGTAGGTGTGTGTAGGTGTGTGTAGGTGTGTGTGTGTTCATACAGCTCTTTCTCGCCCACTATGCCTATTTTATACACTATTCTGTAGTTTAGTATGTGACGATGCGTTATATTTTATGAGCTTGATTTGAGTGAAAATTAGCAACTTATACTTGAAAATGTCAAGTATAAGTACCTCAAAATACTATATAAACAATATATGAAATGTACTTTATTTTCCAACACTAATAGATTATATTGGTAATGATAGAGGGACCTTTACTGATGACTAACAATCATGACCAGTCAAATCCATATTTTAAATCTTTTTAATATATCTCACATTTGATTTATTTACAAAAGACAGTGGCTTTGTGACATAAAACTATGTTTTGTAAAATCAACATGAGAAACAAATGTCTACCAGAAGCATAACCGTACAGAACACATACATAGATAAATAACATCAGGGGAGCGTTGTCGTCGAGGTTGTTCCTCTTTGCACATTGTCTCTCTGCAAACAAAAAAAGGATCACAATGTATGCACCTCTGTATGACCGGCTGTGTTTTATTTGTGTTACCGCGAGTTGTTCTGACGGGGTATACAGTATTGCCTCCACATTGGCTATAATGACATCAGTGAGTCTATTAGTAGATTTGGAATGTGTTGTGTGTCTTTATTAACTATTACATGTTTTTTTTTCCACCAGTGGAAACTGTGAACATCTCCAGGCATTCTGTGAATAAACTATGGGCAACAACAACATACTAATGCAGATATACTTTGATATATACCTGTGATTCGTATGACACACAATGTCTGCAAACAGTTTGGCACAAATGTAAAGGCTGAGCATGAGTTTCCCCCAGAACACATTAAATAAATAAATAAAATCTCTACAAAGTCACAGACATAAAGGCTGATAGATCATCTTATTTGCTGAATGGTTACTTTATACAGCACTTTACAGAACAGCTACAGGCACAAACTGAAAAAAACGAAAAGAAACTTTTGAATTCAAATGCGTGAATGAAGGGGAAGACAGTAACTCTGCGTTTTAATCATCCCTGGACCTTTTCCACCAAATAAACTAAACACTTTGACAGCAGGTGGTCACAGAATTTTAAATTCCGGTACATCAATTTTTATACCTTCTATATATTTATTTATATTTGGGTGACTATGCAAGCGTAACACAATCGCCAGAATAGATGTTGGCATTGTACGTTTCACAAACCACGGATTTGTAGTTTCATGTGTAGCAGATATCAATGGAAGCTCATCGTAAAGCGTATATACAGCACTTTTATGTGCCAAACTATGACTCTTACGTACGTACTCAACGTAAATAACAAAAATAGACGGTTATTGTCCCGAACTCTCGTTAAAAACACCCTGATTTGCTGGTCTTGAACAATGGTCTGCTGACCGTCCCTTCTACTTTCTCATGTGAAACTCTGCTCATACATGAACTACGTCACTTTAAAAACGTTGATATGATACATATGAAACGTACAAATGTTATATCCGTGGTTTTACAGAAACGCACAATGCCAACATTTTATTCTGGCGGCTGGGCTGGCGAGCGCGAGTGTGCACGTGAATCTCCGTTTTGACAAACTCATTACATTGACTGTACTCCACTAATACTAAACAATAATGATAACCTGGAGCAGAACAGAGAACCGAATGAAAACATCACATTTCAGTGTCGATAACTTAGAGGAGCCTCTTTCTGTTCCTTTTCTTCACACAGTGTAACAGGTGGTTGAAACCTTATACTTAGCTTATAGGATAGGCTTACTGTACAGATCTCAAAACAAAAACATCATGCTTTTCACTTTGATTTCCTTCTGTTGAGAGCTGAATGTATTACTCTAAAACTCCCAGACCTTTATCACATTGCATTTACTAAAAACCACACATTGCTCTTTTTTTTTTTTAAGATGAATGAAGGATTAAAAAAAAAACATTGAACCAGAAGACAAAAAAAAATGTAACCTGACTCAAAAGAAACATCCTCTCTGGTTGACACATCGCTTTGCTTTTTCAGTGAAAGACACAAATTCACACACAGACAAACTATATCCAACAACATGCTTCAACAAATAGCACTTCAGAAAAACTTCTCTCCTTCTAATGATCCACGTTCTGTAACCAGCGTTTAATCACTTCCTGTTGTTATCCTCTTATATTTAAAGAGCTTCATTCCAAAATGAGACTAATTAACTGGTGAAATGAGAGTAAAATCAACTACTTTAGGAAGTTTCAGCTAAATTTTTTACGACAGGGATCACAAGTTTTATTTGTGAAACCGTGGATCTGTATTTTCAACGTGATCTTATGGGAAAGCGTATCAATAAGCACGTCAGTTTTCGCGTGTCATCTCATGCATTTTAAGCTTTTTGCGTGTCGTTTTACCCCCGTTCTCATTCCCAACCCTTGACTTCACTTTTACTCGCAAAACGTATGTTTAGGCACAACACAACTACTTGGTTAAGTTTAGGAAAAACATCACGGTCTGGGTTAAAATAAGGACGTTTGTTACGTAAATTAATTTATGTACGTAAGTTACATACTCAATTTAAATAACTCAACTTAACGGGACACAAACAGCGGTCTCCTGGATGAAAGTCCTGTGTTTGTCTCTAAGGCTGGAGATATACCTGCTTTTAATTACGCTTATGTGAACGCATGACGCTGCCTCGCGTAATCTGCGTCCGTTTCATCCGTTCATTGTGTACGTACTAAATTAACGCAACGCGACGTCTACGCAAATGGTTGGTCAAACAGCGAGTATATTTCTGGCTTAACACTCTAAACTGACTTTCTCTGTCTTTTTACGACAGTACGTCTCCTCTCTTCCTGAGCAGTTGCTCTGAGCGTGTAATACTGACGTAGATAGGTGACAGTTGAAAGCCCGGTGTGAATACATGGCGTAAAATGACAAAAAAAGCATTGTGATAACACGCAAAATCACTTAACAAATTGACGTGTTATTCAAACGCCATTTCATGAGACCAGGCTGATATTTTTGAATGAAACCCTCCATTTTTAATCATCATTGACCTTTAACCTCTCACTCTATGGCCAGTGGCGTCTAGCAGTTAAAGGACATTACCACCATATTTGAACTCTGCAGTCCCTGAGCACCTACCTTCATTGCACATAAACATTTTCAATATTCCTTTATTAAAGCTATCAAAGCATTTCCTACTTGCTGACTACAACCTTAAATCCTCACATGTATAAGTGTTCATTTTGTAACTCACAACTAAAACTCAATGCCTAATTCATTACTATTTAAACATCCTGAGGTGCTTCCCTACACTTGAAACAATAAATACTGAGGCTGCCGGCTGGTCACGTGTGTTGAGTTGTAAGTTTTCTCACAGGGAGGAAACAACGAGACTCGGCTCATTGTTGTGTTTGTAGTAGCCCCTCGGTTTGTTTTAATCGCACAGCCCTCTTTATTTGCAAGGGTGGCTCACAGAGAGCACAGTAGCAGCAGTACAGTATGTGACTCAGTGAGTGTGTTCACATGCACGCAGTATTCTGGATATTATCCATGGTTAAGGTCTGAATGGGGATAAGTTGTTTATGTGCGTCTTCATACTGTAACAACAGATATCCCTGCACACATTCATAGAAAGAGTATTATCGTGGAAACACAACTGTCTCCTCCATATGCAGAATCACCACAAGATTTCAGTATCGGAAGAATTCTGGTTTCTGTTTGTAGTCTGAGTAGCATTGACCAATCACCTCTGAGCGTGCTTTGGTTGCATGCAGGTAAACAATCTGTGTGGAGAGCAACAGAAGAGGAACTCATTGGCCGAAATGCAATATCGGAACCCACTGGCTATCATCTGATGATGATTTAGCTTTTTTGGTATTGTCTATCTGCATTCGTAGATACAGATATCTGATGCAGATATCTGTTTATAGAGACGTCGTCTCTCAACTCCAGCTCCATTCTTGTGTCTCAAATTGCTAATCGGACCGTAAACAATGACTGGTGCACAGAAGAGGAAGTCTTAGCCCGGATCTCTACTGGCTACACCAGAAAGCCTGAAATATTGGCTGTTGTCAGACTGATAGCCGATGGGTTCCAAGATTGCTGAAACCCTAACGGTGTCTGCAAGAAGTCACTTTTTTTGCATTTTGACAGAGCAGGCTGTTTCCCCATTTCCAGTCTTTAAGCTAAGCTAAGCTAAGCTAAGCTAACCATCTTCTGGCTCCAGCTTCATATTTGATGCACAAATCTGAGAATGGTATCGACCTCATCTAACTCTCAGCAAGAAGGCTGCAACTGTATTTCCCAAAATGTCAGACTATCAGTAAGTGAAACTGGAGCATATCCAGAATCCTGCTTTTAAAAACGTCAACGTTTTTTTTTTTTTTAACAAACTTCAGAATACGGATGTGCAAGTAAACACACTCAGCGTGAATTCTGAGGCAAGACACTTCTGACACCCCAGCTGTCATCATATTTCCACAGAGAGCTGGCATAGCATGTACAGTACCTAAATCCAGACGTGAGTGCAACTTCATGCAAAAATAATTTAAAAAAGGAAAAAATAAATAATAATACTAGCGCTAATCATACGAAAGCAATAACAGGGAACATGTCGGGGCGTTCCCGTGGTCATGTGTGTACAGTATTTTTTTTTATATACAGAATGATCTGCTGCAGTGGAGCAGCTGGGGGAGAAAGCACAGCAAGCCATTCCTTAGCAGTCATGAGGGAAATCATCGGGTAATTACAGCAGTTTTTGTTTACAGGACAACATACACACTCGCTAATTAGACACATCTTGCTACCTGCAAGGTGTGAAGAGACGTTTTTTTTCTTCACATAGTGAAATCCTGTTAGATTACAGCATGCATTACTCTACGTGCTAATGCCAGGGGTCGTTGTTGTTGTTGTATTTGTTGTTGTTGTTGTTGTTACTGATTCTTCCCAGTTGATGACTGTATGTCCTTACAGGGTGGAATGGTGTTGTCTTGTCCTCAGTGCTTCTGTACTCGCAATGTGCCTGGATACACACACAGAAGAGCACATTTAGTGCTGCTGACAGCCTGCGTGAAATGAATTAATTTGTAAAGGAAAAAAAAAAGTATAAATGACTGTGGCAACATGCCATGGCGCCTCGCTACTTTGGATGGAGGGTTGGAGCAGACGCTCATTATAAAGAGCCAAACAAGTGTTTTATTGGCTGATAAAGGTGTGATAAAGGTGCAGCCAACTTTTCCAATGCAGCAAATGAAGACATATTGCTGTCATAATTAGCACCAACTCCCGTTTGTCCATTTGCGGAAAATAAATGAACTTCAGGCAACTTATTAAAACCTAGAAAACCGTGGTTACAATAAATTCATTACATCCCATTATCGAGTTCATGAGTCAACATCTCAGGATGTCTGTTTCTCGCTATCTTAATATAACTGTCTGTTTTTGTTTTTGAGATAATGGGATGATTAATGCATTAAAATAGCCTAGAATTTTATTTTGAAAACATGATATTTATCCCCTTAACTAGAGAAAACAACAGCTTGTTTTCTCGATAATTAACCCATTGTCACGAGCAATCAACTTTGATATCTTGAAAAAATAATAAAGATTAAGAAGAAATTATTTTCCAATCCAACAAATGAAGAAACAATGCTGTCATAATTAGCAACAACTATACTGTTTGTCCAGCTGCAGAAAATAAATGTACTTCAAGCAACTTGTTCCTATAAAATAATTATACTGAAGCCAAGAACAACTGTGGTTGCAGTAATTTTATTTTAGCTCATTATCTTGAGATCATGAGTTAATTATCCCCTTTTCTCAGAATGTCATCTGATGTTTGTTTATTGTCTTGTTATCTTGAGAAAACAAGCTGTTGTTTTCCAAGATACGACAAGCAGGTTGTTTTCTCATGATGACGGGTTTGTTATCTCGTCATAACGACTGTAACTTTTTTTTTTTAGATAATTAATGCATTAACCTGACAACATGGCCTTTAATTCTCTTTTTAAAACAAGATATTTATCCCATTAACTAAAGAAAACAACCTGCTGTTGTTGTATTTTGGGAACAGCTTGTTTTCTCGATAATCATGAGAAAGGAAAATAAATAACAGGATAAGTTACTTCTGATTTCAAGAATGAAATAAAATTATTACAACCATAGCTGTTATCGACTTCCATACTACGTTATATATGCATAATATAATATTAATTAATTATAATTCCTACTTTTTGCTGTTCATTCTGCTTCGGCTGTAAAAAAGGAAGGAAATGCTGCATGTTTATGTTTTGGCCAAACTTTATGATGAACACAAATAATTCTGCATTCTGTTTTTGAGTGGCTTACTCTAAATAGTATGACTATATAGTATGACTGGCTCTGAGAGATCAGGAAACTATTATGATGTACTTAAACTTACCTCTGTCCCCTCCGTTCCTCATGTTGGTCTCCTCTTCCACTCCCACGTCATCAACTTTAAAAATAAAACCTGAGATTTCAGTGACAATTCTTTTGGTCGCTATGTAAAAACTTAAGAGGGAAACATATCAGAAGCAGGTGTGAGAACGACAGACATGCAGAGAAAGATATCTCAGCAGGAAACCAAACATAATCCAGATGATAAAAACAGACTCAAACCATGAAACATGTGTTGTAGACCAACCTGAGTGGAGCTCTTTCACCAGTGATGACATGGTGTTTGTGATTGAGTCAGCAGCAACTAATAGATCATTCCGAAGATTTCTAGGTACACCTAGAAAACAGAGACATTTTCGAATCAAATCCAAAACACATGCAGTTTCTAGTCTTGCAGTGTAATCATGTGAAAGTGTAAATAGGCAGCTGAGGTGTATATCCTGGCGATAGAATCAATGCATTACCGTGTTAAGTATTATTTAAAGGTTTGGATTTTAAAGACGGGGTTACATTCAGAACATTAAGGCCCTGTCTACATGTATCTGGATATTTTTAGATATTTTTCTCCTCAGTTTCTCACCGGGCCAGCAGGGGGCGATAAGGGCTACGTCAACGATATGTCAAACACAAAGAAGAAAGAATAATCTCTGAGCATACAGTGAGCATTAGCTTTAGATTTGGTGACAACAGTAAAACAATAGAAGCTAATTATTTCTTTATCTTTCTGGTGCACGGTCCAAGGTGCTGTGGAAACCGAAATGTGACTCATGTGGACGGACGACGAGGTGAAGTTACTGCTTAGTGTACCGCTTACCGTTAGCTGTTAGCATGTAGCCGTTGTTGTTGTTGTTTCTGGTGCATGGTCATTACAGAAAGCAACACTGGGCATGAGCGATCTGAGGAGAAGACGTCATCGTTTCCCAAAATCAACCGGAGTTTAGGAAAATATTCACCTTAGAAGGCTTTTTTTTTTTTTAAATATCAGTTTTACTATTAATATTATTATAGTATTTAATAAACTCAGTTTATGTGTGGAGACCAAAACAGAGAGGAAAATATCTGTTTACAAATATATCCAGATACATGTAGACAGGGCCTAATATAGCAGTAAACAAATATTTGCTATGTAAATAATAGTGGAGTAATTGCATCTTGAGCAGAGAATGAAGTCACGCTCCTTCTGTGTGTGTGTTGTGATCAGAGCTGTTCTTTGTTTTGGTAGCTGCTGTTGTTAGCGTTGTTAGCGCACTAGCCAGGCTCTGAATGCCAATCAAACTCAGGTGAGAGCTGTGTGGAGGCAATCCCAGCCCAGACTGAATTTCGTTCTGAATGTCACGTACAGCACCTTTTATTAAAAAAACAAAAAAAACTTGTATACGTTATAGATCGTGCATGAGTTTTTTAATGAATGCTCTTTGTTTCGGGTGTTGGTGCACACTCACCCTGAGCAAAGGCCTCAAGCACGTCCCCTCCCACCCCTGCCAGGCAGTCCTGTGGTGTGTGAGTTGGGGTGGACCCAGCTGAGGTGGATCGGATGGGCATGGGCATGGAGCAGCCCGCACCGTGACTGGGGGAGGAATGAGGGGAGCCTCCGGACTGGGACTGCAACATAAAAACACCCGTGATAGTTACAGTACCATCAGCAACAATGTAACCTTTAGAATTTGGCATTTTCTGTACTTTAGTACTGTAGTTTGACATTTTGGGAAATATGCTTATTTGCTTTCTTGCCGAGTGTGATGAGAACTTTGATACCACTCTCATGTCTGTACGGACCCACAACTTGTCGTTTTTACAGATTAAATAAAGAGATATAACATGAAAACTAGTGAGCTTTAGAGGTGCTGCTCTGCAGATTTTAACCCCGCTTCCAGTCTTTATGCTAAGCTACGTTAACTGAGGTAGCTTTATATTTAATGTACAGAAGTGGCAAGAAATCATATTTCCCAAAATGCCCTAAACTCAAGTTTAGTCATAAACATAATACATAAGACAAGATGCTTATTTTCACGACTTATTAAAAAGTCTTAAAGATGGTCTTAAAACATGTTTATGAGTTGGCTGCAATCTTGATTTGCATCAGCAAATAAATACGATATCACCAAAAGTTTTAGATATTTTAGAAGTTTTACTTTGGCAGGTATTCTACATAAACGCTAGCCGACTAATGTTGCTATCTTTTTGCTGGTGCAGTGTTAGCAGATAACATGGCATATTTGGTTATTTTTTTCATGACATACTGGATAGTCTTCCATCTGCAAGCTTTTTGTGAATCTGGGCTTCTTATAGAGAGAAAAGAAATCCAATTAATCTCTACATCAACAAAGCCAATTGTGGAACAACTGCATTTCAATGGAAGACGCAGTATTGCAATCACAGATTGCAGCTTTTGGGAAGAGATGACCTTTTTGCTTCTAAAGGTGACTTTTATTAAAACAAGCACAGACACAGATGTGACCAAAAGAACTTAATCCTTATGGGGAGAACAAACAAAAACAATGGTTTAAAGGCAAGGAAAACCTTCTGGAAATCCTATACTGGCTGGCTATACTGCGTGTCTATAGTGCACCTTTACTGCGTCGAGGGGGTAATGAGAACCATGTGTGGGCGAGCGACTGGGGCCTGTGCGGAGACGAGAGATATATCTCACAGAGAAAGGATCACTGTGTGTCTCTGGGACTGGTGCAGGCCCTGGTCGATGGCTCGGAGCCAGGCAGCAGATGGCCGGCCAGACTGCAGTCACATTAGACGGGAGGTTGTTAGTGCCGATGAAAGGAGCAGGTCCCTGACATTTGGGGCGAAGAAAAACACGGTTCTCTCAACTTGTTTGGACCGAGGACCTGAGAAAACTGATTTTAAAGATTGTGTCGCCGTCTGTAGTTTTAGCTCCCCGATGGTGGAGCAAGGAAGTGTTGGAGTAGCCTGGATAAGAAGACTTGGATCAGTGTAACCCAGTTAGCTAGTGGAATCCTATTATCTTCCCTAACATCCTTCTTAAAAATCTATTATAACTTCCTTCAATCACATCTGTGTGAATATGGAGTCATAGGAGTGCCATGAAAAAGAATCAGTCTGTGAAAGAGTAAGAAAATAAATGGGAAATATAAAGAGGATTAAATAAAAGCATAAATAAGTAAATAAATACATGTGGGAAT
>JAOVVB010086725.1:0-13471 GCA_028570985.1 Heterobranchus longifilis
TACCTTGTACTGTGCAGCACTTTGGTCAACTTCGGTTGTTTTTAATGTGCTATATAAATAAATTTGACCTTGACCTTAAATCAAATCTTTTACATTTGATTGGACAGCTAAAACGTGGGCGGGCTTAGAGTTCACCACACTCTGGAGCTACAAACTTCTCTCTGTGCCACTAAAGGTTGCAGATTGATTGGCGGGTGGATGTCATGATATTATTGATGAAGCACATGACATTTTTTGTTTTACAGGAAGAAAACATGGTTGGATTTTTAACAATTTTGATATAAAAATACAAAGAAATTGATTTTTTGAATATGTTTGGCACATATTGTTATATAGTTGCACAACATGACGAGGGGTGTGATTTGAAAGGGTTAAAAATGTATTTTTCATTTCACCTCGACTTTAATACAGCAGATAGATGAATTAGCTCAGCTTATTGCTGCTTTTAAACCCCGCTAAAGACCAGGTGAGCCCAGATCAGCTGCACTCCGGTCTTCAGTTCAACACGTCGCTGCAGGATCAGAATCAGAGCCGACAGGCCGCGACATGGAGCTCAGTCGGTGAGTCATGCTTTAAAAAGATGCACGCGAGAACGATGTTGAAAGCAGTGATTTGCTCTGCAGAAAGTGTGTGTTGAGTAACTGAATGACTAACTGTGGTTACACTCAACAACAAGTCACAGGCAGCTCTCACTGCGCAGAGCACACACACACACACACTCTCAGCTGGGTTTCTTTATTTCAGTTATAACCAACGTGATTCTGTTTTTACTAATGATACAATTGCTGATTTATTATAGTGTCCAAAAAGAGACCGCAGTTCTCTGTCATGTTTTCAAACTCGACACAGTTCATATACATGCTTATATATTTTAATACCTTCAATTAGACCCTTTTTAAAGTTTTACAGTTGCATTTTGAATGACTTGCTTTAATATCAGTCTTCAGTTTCCTCTGCTCAGCTTTTGTGATTCAGATGAACTTTGAGTTGATAAAAATACATTTCCAAACGTCTATTTTAATATATTTGCTTATACTGTTTTGCCGATGATTTTAATATATATTGCTTACGATTTTAATATATATTGCTTATAGCTGGTACTCTTTTATGCTTCTATTTATTACCAATTTGATTAATATGTTTCTGTTTTTGTCTTTTTGCACCATGTGATTAGACACAGCTGCAATTTCGTTGTGCATGCACACTGACAACAAAGAAATCACCATGTGTTCACAGCAAGGGAAAAGTATCTGACTACTCAGGGTGAAAAAAAACATGCCCTCCTTTGTATGTTTTAAGGGATTTACAGCTGATGTGTAATTTTAATAACAGACACTAGAACTTAAAATCAATCAAAGCTAAAGCAACAGAAGAATTGTCTTTCTCTGTCTTTGCTTACTGTTTTTTATCTTATGTTAGTAAAGATGTTTCATCTCTTAACTGTGCAGCACCACACACTTTTCCACCACTTATCTGTCAGCTAACATATTGATATGTTAATGCAATAATGATAAAAATACACACATAATGCTTCAATAAAAAACTTTTACGAGATAAAGTTGTTCTAAAACTAAAAAAGTGAAAGGTAGAAAAATAAGCACAACCACTACATGTTTCTATTTGTTAAAAATCATCATTTGTGAGGTAATTTCAAATTGTTTTTAATTATCAAGGCAAAGGAAACAGCTGGAGCACACTGATTAATTTTGCAGGTGTGACATTTGGACATTGGCAGTGTAACCCTCCAATAGAAATCCTGTTTAACCAATTATCCAATGAGAAGTGCTCAGCTGTTTGTAGGTTGATATCTGTGTGCTGGCCGGTCTTTGTTCTGTTTGACTCTGATGAAGACACAGCGGTGTCGAAATCTTTCTCTGTTTGCACAATTAGGCTGCAAAATAATCTGTGTGCTCCAGTCCTTTATTTTCCTTTCTCTGTCTTTGAGCTGAGAAGCACCTGGTTTATAAAACTAAAGCTGCATGCTGCTGGAAGATGCACAGGGAAACCCTGTTTCATTTTTCATTATGTCTTTTAATTATCAGTTGCAAACTAGATGCACCTGAAGTGTATCATTGACATCGATAAGTTTAAATCCCAACTGATCTCTATGATGTTGACGGGCTAATTGACAGACTTTTTAATCAGGTGGATCCTACAGAGGATTTCTGTTCGTCATCAGCTAGCAGGGATAACTTTTAAAATAACACGAAAATTCAAAGAGAATGTCTGAGCAGCAGTTTTTTTGTTTTTAAAGTTTTCTTTTGATGAAAAAGAAGTTAAAGTACACAGAGAGGGAGACACCCTGAGGAGACTGCTCGGCTGTCTGGCTCCACTTGTGGTCCGACTCCTGAATCTCTCTCCGGCTCATATTTACATTAAAGATATCTTTGTCTTTTCATCCACCAACTCTGAACCTCACTGCTTCTTAGGGCTGCGTATTGGCAAGAATCTGGCGATACGATACATATAGGTTAGTATTCAATATACTGCGATACTGTACACAAGGCCATATATTTATCTTCATATATGTTGCACCTTTACGCTACTTCCTGTCTCAGTTTACGTTGTTTTTTGGAGTGGAAGCGTCAAACTACTGAAGATTAAAACTCCAGAGTCTCAAAATGAGCTGCTGTCTGCCACGAATCTGTGCATGTAAAATATTAATAAGAAATTGATACTGTGTGTTTTTAAGAATCAATACAGTATCACAAAACATAATATCATGATATTCAAATGCAATCTTTCCCAAAGTTAGGGTCGGGGCCCAAAATGGGTCACAAACCTGCAGAGTAAAATGTATAACAATGCTATGAAATGTGAAATCCTCCAAAACACACGACCACATACGTCGTTTGTTCCTCTCCTCCAATACGACCCATACGAGCATTTACTAAATGAGTGCCTCTCGCGGTGGCGAGAAATACGACCCACAGGAGCGTTTTCTGTCCTCATACCTGAACGTAACGGTCGCAGCTTTAAACACGTGGTTAACGTTGTGAAACGGTTGCAGTTTCATTAGGTTTAAGCAACAAAACTACTGAGTTATGTTTAGAAAAATAACCTGTTTTGGGTTAAAAACAGTCCATTTGTTACGTTACTGATGTAATTCCGCACGTGACGTAGTTCTGTTTGTTATCTAAAGTCAAAATAACTTATTTATTTTTAACCCCTCCCGCCTTTCTTGATCTTAATACTAAGTTACATGATTTCCTCCTTTGCTCCCCTCATAATTACTATGACCACTAGAGGGCGCCACCTAACAATAAAACGTAAATACGGATCATAATAAGCTGCTTGTAGGTCATTTTTTTTCGGGGAGGACCGTCTCAAAATAGAAGAAGAGCGTTCTTTTTTTGCTACGCTGGTCTGTTAAATTCATGGTTTGTTGTGTTCTTTATAAGTGTTTTTAAATGTAGATGTCAGGGCAATTCATGATGCATTTTGGGAAGTTTGGGTCCCGGGGAGACACCAGATTTCTCTTTTAGGTCTCGAGCTGGAAAAGCTTGGGAACCCCTGCTCAAATATATCGATACATTCTTACACTCCTACTGTTTCTGTCTCCTCCATCCGTCAAATCAACTCTAATAATACCAACCGTTTGTTTTTACTTTCTAACTTAGCAGCTGCAGCAGTTTGCTTTAACAATGAAATAAAATGCAATTAATGTACAACTGCTACAATATTTTAGTTCCAGATTTCTTGTGGAGTAAAAACACAACTCACTTACATAACTGAGTGTTTGCCAGGCTGACTGACCAGCAGATAAAACAGCAGACAGTTGCAGCGCAAAATCATTAGAAGTGAAATTACAGCCAGCGACTCAGATACTGGCTGGTTGTGGTGAGTTAGACAGTGAGACAGCCGACATCCATCATTTAGAGGCAACAGCCTTCTGAAATCCTCACTGACTGCTAAAACAGTGAAAGCGTCTGAACTCTGAGACAGATGTGCAGAAGAGAAAGACTACGAGACAAACAGAGATGTTATAATCATCGTCTGTGCAGGCGGACAAGAGGCTCCAGTGTTAGCTTTTTAACAGCTCAAAACATCTTTTCAGATTCCTTTTTAAAAGGAGTTTATGAACTCATTACGTCACAGTTAGAGCTGAAACGATTAGCCACACAAACAAACAGCAGCTACTTGGATTCTGTTGGTAACTCGTCTAACTTTGGTTTCCCAGGCTCAGAAAACACAACAGGAGTTGTCAGGGGTTTTTTCTTGGTTCTTACCCCTAATACCGCCATGCGTCGACTGTGGATGGTGCAGCAGCCACGTCTCTTCCTGTGGTTGTGCGGCCGACAGTGTTAGCTCCTCATCATGAAGAGCCTCTCATTGGAGACTGTAACAGAGAAAAAAAAAGCAAGTGACAAAGATGTTAGGGAGATTCATTAAGAAATCCCACTGATATTGTTGCAATCAGAACATTGGGGCTTGGCAATATCCAAAACAAGACCGACTGACTGAACGGCTCAGCCGTGTTTTGCACATTTACTCCAACTCGCTATAAACGACGGATTCAAGATTCAACACATTAACCATGTGATTGCATCTGCCAGTCGTCTGGTTTCTCATTTCCATCACAGTACAACTGCAGTGCACCTAATTTTCCTAATCTTTTTTTGGAAGGAGTTCCACACAGAACCTTTTGATAGCTGTATTTGCATGTTTCTCCTGTTTGTAGCATCTAGCCTCACACATCAGCCGTCTCACAAACACACACGCATTCCTACCAGGCACCAGTAAAAACATGGGAAAATACATTTTAAAGACAAGACGATGGTTGCACAAACTATTCAGTTTTTTAAATATAATTTAAGACTATTTCAGGATTCTAAAATCATGACCAATCCCTAATAATCAGTTCTGCTTTAACGGAATAGCTCAACATTTTGTGAAATCTCATGTTTGTCTGTTAAATATGAATCCTCCAGCAGCCGGTTAGCTAGCCTGGCTCTGTACAAAATCTGACAACCAGCACACCCAAAGCTCCCCAATTAACACGTTAAATATAAACGGGAGACTGGGAGCAGCTGCCAAGCAAACAGCGGAGACTCCAAGAAGTTAGTGCTCCTGGGAGCCAGATGGATCTGCTGAGCTCATGTTTTATTTGTTCTGGCAGATAGCGCCCCCCCCCCCACACACACACACACACACACACACACACACACATTCACAAATTACCAGCCTAAGAGAATCTGGAAATCACGACTGTTTATCTCATATGGGGCTGCTTTGATACGATGACCATCCTGATTTGAAAAGTCACACGTCATATGATTCAAATCAAACTGTCAAACTATATGAATCAAGATTCTGTTACTGTATTGCCTATTTCTCGCCGCAAATGTTTTCAGAAACACATTTTAGTGTACCGTTTCTTTGAGAATGTTTGTGACCAGGCTGCCATTTTCATCCAGTTTGAAAACGGGCCATGCACTGCCCCAACATGCAGGTTTATTCAATAGCGTCCATATGCATTCGCGAATTAGTCTGGTGATGCCAGTCTAAGAAGTTAGTGGTCCTGGTCAAGAAATAGTATGTCAGTAGTCACATAAAAATGGCAAATTGTCATTTTTACACTTCGGTTTTTTTACAAATTTAGTCTTGTGTAGCCAGACTTATCTCCACAACGCTGCTGGAGGTAAGTCTGGATTAAATGCACTTTCACTCCTGGATAATGAAAAAAACACTGGCCTGTTTGTATTTCTTTAAACCAATCACAATCGTCCTGGGCCCAGATTCTGCAAAATAGTGTCGGAAGAGAACCCGTTTCAGTGGAGCGCCTCCATGAAAATGATGAAAACATATTCTTTGTAGATCTTTACAATCATTCACTGAAAGAGCAGAGCAGGCCGGCCTTATTGCACAATCCAGATCTGATAAACGTGTCGTTTTCAGCGTGTAGGTTGATAGTTCGGAGGCTGTTGTTGGTAGAGAACACGGACACAGACTTCCTGTGCGGCCTGGAAGACTAGTACAAATGAAATACACGAGATATAGTGAGGTAATTTGTGCGCTTTGGAGGTGCTCGGAAGGCGGGTCAAATTTACATATTTTCCATATTCGCAGCAAGAAGGAGAACAAGGGTTTCCAAACGTATCGGACTATTCCTTTAATGGAAAGCTCTACATTTAGTTTGGTTTTTCTGAGCAACCAAAGCAAAGAAAGCTACCGACAGAGAGTCAAACTGCCACGGAAACTCCCACGGTACCACCCACACGGTTTGATTGGCGAGCCAAATGCCACGGCTATGAATGCCTGGCAAGAGAGAACAAACAAAAACGAGGATGACCTCATGTATTACCATTTAAACACACAAGTGTAATAGTGTACGGTGTTTCTGAAAGTTGTGGTTGTCCTCCGCAGAGGGCAACAGATTCCCGTCCTTCAGACAGGCGGCAGTGACTCGTCCTGCCATCACCTCGTGTGATTCATTGCTTAATTGTAGGAGTCCGACCACTCCAGTCACGATGGGAGAGGGAATGCCAGGCAAACACCCACCACTGTTTCATCCTCCTCCAAACACACGTATACACAGTTTTAAAAAAAAAAACAAACAGCCTTCACAGTCTCCAGCGACAACAGAAAGTCTACCAGCCTGCCTCTGTCTGCTCATCAGACCGTGAAATTAGCCCCGTTAGTCGACAGAGATGAAATGTGGCGGGGGGGCTGCTGAGGACACACACACACACACACACACACACACACACTGTACCACTGGCTGATGTTATCGTCACATGACGCCCGGCCGCTCCTCTGTGATGTAATGTTTTATTTGTGCTTTGGTTGGGGTTCGGTTGAGGTCGTGTTCACACCAAACAGACTCTGTGTTTCTTTTTTCTGCAGGAACAAACTCTCTGCTCCGACCACAGAAAACAACCCCAAAATGTTAGGGGTTGTTGGGATAAAAAGACAGATGTCGACATCTGCTCTCGAGCAGTTACTCGTGCTTGAAATGCTCCACGCGTTTCAAGGGCAGATGCCAAATCAACATAAAGTGAAATACCTCATGAAGTGAGCAAAGAGGCACATTTTGTAACAAGGCAATACCAGAACTCTCTACATGAGAGTTTCACTATATAGTGCATGTATCTGGGTATGTGGACACCAAAACATGACTCCCATGAGATTGCTAAACGTGTCATGTGGTTACATGCTGCTTTAACAGCCTCCACTCTTCTGGTTTCACGCTTCCCCTGCAGGTGTTGAACTTGGCTGCACGGATTTGCTCCCATTCAGCCACACGAGCATTAGGCTGCATTCACACCGAATCAGGTGTTGCGGTGATTCGCTGCAGGGTGGTGTCGGCTGTCACGGCAACACCATTCTCTGAGGGAAATATTTGTATTGACTGTCTGCATGTGGGGGGGCATCTGTCGAGGCGAGGGGCAGGTTTTGCCTACGTCACATCCAGTGGGGCGGAGCTCGCAGGTTAGCGGAAGTCAGCCTGCATGCAGGTGAAGAGCGGGAATGGTGATAAGAGTGGAGGAGGATAGAGAAGAGGACGGCCGCATCCCCCTTCTGTCCGTTACGAAAGTGTTCCAGTTATTGTCCATGTGTATATGTTTTAAACAAAAATGAACGACCAGAAGAAGCTACGGGAGTGAACCGCGTAAGGACCGCGGAGCGTGCGCTGTCCAGCCGGCGTCCGGGGTGGATCAAACCCAGCCACGGCTCAGGTAGGCCTGTTTCCCTCCAACACTGCTCGGCAGATGAAGGCTCACATGTCAGGCAAATCAACTCGTGGGAAGCTCCTAGACACACGAGTGGGTTAGATAATCCCTCCTTACCCCAGTGTTGTGTTTTGCCGTGACATAAATGGGAGGCTCGTCCGGGATTTGAACAAAAGTAGTGACAGTCGGTAATTTGTTTGTAGCATTAGCCGTTAGCTTGCTACGTAGCGCTCACGATAAATAGCTGTAGTGCTAGTAGTTTTCGTATTAGTCTTCTGGCTCTAGCTTTCAATAGCTACCGCGGGCATTTAGCATAGCTGCATCAAGCACAAGTTAGTTAGTTTTCTGCTCTGTCTGTGTGTGAGAAAGGGCACTGGAGTTGTATTCGGCTCGTTAAAAAGTGTGTGCAGCCAGGCTTTAGCTAGAGGTGTACACAGCTTATGAGTGGACAAGCTGCTCAGTTCTGAGTACCATCGCAGACAGAGTGTAGGAAGGTAGCACTGAAAAAATAAAAAAAAATTAAAGAGATGCTTGATGCAGGTGACTTGGTAACGGTAGGTAAGTGTAGTTGAGAGAAAAGGATTAAAACAGGTTGCTGTTTCTGACTCATAGGTAGGTAGGGATGCTGTTTTTGGTTCTGTTTCTGGTATAGGCTTTGCGTATCATAGGGTTGTGGATTTTGTGAGTTTTGATGAAAATAGCTGTGCTGTAGGCTGCAGTTTCACTGTCGTTTCGTATTGTAGCATTAGGTGCAATGGCTGAGCCTGTAGATGAGGGTGCAGTTGCAGTCAGTGAGCTGACTAAGGAGCAGTTTAGGAAGTTGAAAAAGGCTGAGCTGATTGCTCTGGCCGAGAGCGAGGAGGTTAGCCTGGAGAAGAATTGGAGCAAGCCGGAAATAGTGTCCCGCTTGACTGAAGTGTTAGAGTTGCGGGAAATATGGGCAGAACAGGATCAGAAGAAGGAACGTGAACGCCAGGAAAGCGAAATCCAACGAATGGAAAGGGAAAAAGAGAGAGACTGGGTTCATCGGGAGAGGCTAGCCAAGCTAGAGGTGGAGAAAGTGGCCATGAGCGGACGCAGGCATGACCAGGAGTTTGATATGAACCGAGCGCGCGGTTTCATGCCACGCTTTGATGAAAGCGCGGTTGATGTATTCTTTGATATGTTTGAGAAAGTGGCGGCAAACAGTCTGTGGCCTGAGGACAAGTGGCCATTGTTGGTTCAAAGTGTGCTCACTGGGAAAGCTCAGAGAGCAGTGGCGGCTTTGGACTGCACAGTGGGCCTTGAATATGATGCGCTAAAGACAGCGGTGTTAGAAGCGTATGGCAATGTACCGGAGGCTTACAGGCGGCGATTCCGTGATATAAGACGACAGCAAGGTGAATCATATTTGGACTTGTGGCGAAGGCAAGAAATTGCGTTTGATCGGTGGGTTAAAGGTAGCGAGGCTTTTACTTATGTTGAGTTGAAAAGTCTAATGCTTCTGGAGCAGTTTAAGGTCAGCGTTCCCAGAGAGGTGGAGGTGTATCTTAATGAGCGTGAGCTGACCAGCGTAAAGCGTGCAGCAGAGCTGGCAGATGGCTATGAGGTGGCTCATGGCAGTAGGTATAGTGGATTGATTGGGGGTAGAAGACCACATGACGAGAAGCACGGAGGAGACTATCAACTGAGGAGGCCTGGGGATAGTGGAACGTACTCATCATCACGCCAGCCTCGAGCAGGAAGTTCGTATCCACCCTCGGGTCGTCATCCCCCTCCCATGACGGATTTGCGGTGCCATTGGTGTCACAAGGTGGGCCATAAGAAAATGCAGTGTCCACACTTTAATGACCGACGGGGTCCAGCCAAGCCAGTTGGGTTGGTGTCGGTAGGCAGGGAAGTGGCAGATGATCTTGAGGGTTATGAGGGCTTCATCTCGAAGGGGGTGGTTTCCGACTCAGCAGAGGGGCTACGTGTGCCAGTCACCGTACTTAGGGACACTGGGGCAAAACAGACCCTGCTCCGAAAAGGGGTGGTGGAGCTGCCGAGTTCCACCTTTACGGGGCAATTTGCAGGAGTGCGAGGGGTCGGTGGTGGATATGAATTGGTTCCTCTTCATCGTATCTATTTGAGGTCCGAGCTAGTGTCTGGTTATGTGAATGTAGCTGAAGTGCAGACTCTCCCCTTTAGCGCTATAGACCTGGTTATGGGTAATGATGTGGCAGGGACAAAAGTCGTTCCAGATGCACATGAGCAGCAGGTTGACTCACCCGAGCTCAGGCAGCTGGAGGAAGAATACCCAGAGATTTTTACGGCATGTGTAGTGACCCGTGCTCAGGCGAAAAGGGGAGCACAGAAAAATGGTGACATCAGTGAGCATGTAGAGCCGGAACACCAGGTAGACTCCTCCATCGACCTGGAAGACACCATCTTTGCTCGGCAGGAATGTCCTCCTGAGAGCAATACGGTGGGGCACGAAGAGGCGATGTCTGCTGTTGGTCCAGAGAAAGAGGCCGGGGTTGACTCAACAGGGGCTAACCGAGACCCGAGTGCAGTAGCAGGGGCTAGTGTGATGTCTACGGCTCCAGTGGGACTGGAGTCGCTACCGCTGAATCGCGCGGTGCTAGTAGAAGAACAGCAGAAGGACCCATCATTGGGCTATGCGCTGAAAGTGGCGACTTGTGTTAGGGAGGCCAGGGATGTGTCGACGGGTTATTTTGTTAGAGACAGCCTTCTCTTTCGGAAGTGGAGGCCTGCTACGCGGCCTGCTAGTGAAGAGTGGACAGCGTATGAGCAGGTGGTACTGCCCCTGAGCTACCGGCAGGAAGTGATGCAGCTGGCCCACGATTCATCTCTGGGTGGTCATCTAGGCACGAAAAAGACTCTTGATCGAATAAATCGGCATTTTTACTGGCCCAGTATCAGAAAGGATGTGCAGCGATATTGTCGCTCATGTCATGTATGTCAGGTTGTAGGGAAACCAGGGAGGGCTCCACCTGTTGCACCGTTGCAGCCGCTACCGGTCGAGCAGGAGCCATTTGCTCATGTCATGATTGACTGTGTCGGGCCTTTGCCTAAGTCTAAACGCGGCAATGAGTACCTACTTACCATCTTGGATGTAGCCACAAGGTATCCGGAGGCTATTCCCCTGAGAAGCATTAAAGCAAAAACAATTGTTGAGCATCTTGTTAAGTTCTTCTCCTGGGCAGGTCTGCCACGTACCATCCAATCGGATAGAGGTTCTAATTTTACATCAAAGCTGTATCAGCAAGTCATGACTGAGTTGAAAATAGCACCAAAGTATTCATCGCCCTACCATCCACAGTCGCAGGGAGCTATTGAACGGTTTCATAGCACGTTAAAGAGCATGATACGGACATTTGTTGAAGCGCAGCCCAAGGAATGGGATGAAGCCATCCCGTTCTTGCTGTTTGCAGTTCGTGATGCGCCCACCGAGTCTCTGGGTTTTAGTCCGTTTGAACTCATCTTTGGGCATGAGGTGAGGGGCCCGTTGCACCTGTTTAAGGAGCAGGTGATTGAACCGTCATCCCCAGGGGATGTCCTACAGTATGTCTCATCTTTTAGAGCCAGGCTGCGGTCAGCTTGTGAGGTTGCAGGGAAGAACCTGGCTGGGGCCAAGGCCCGCATGAAGGCCAGATATGATAAGAGGGCCATGAGGCGTGTCTTTGACCCAGGTGATCCTGTGTTGATGTTGGTCCAAGGGCCCAGAGATCAGTTGGGACCTGGTTTTGCTGGTCCATACAGGGTGTTAAAGAAGGTTGGGGACCTGAATTATGTCCTGAGCACTCCAGAGAGGAGGTCTAAGACCAGGCTGTGTCACATCAATGCCTTGAAGGCATATGAGGGTCGGGAAGCGGCAGTTTGTTGTGCTGTATCAGAGTGTATTGGGGAAGAGGAGTTGGGCGTCGGTGCCCACAAGGTGCCCTCTGCACCTCCAGAGATTGTGAGTGCACGGTTTTATAACACCCAGGCTCGAGCGGTGCTTGAGGAGGCCTTAAATCATTTAACAGAGGCACAGAGGCAGGATGTGGCACAGTTAGTTGATTGTTACCCCATGTTGTTTCGAGATGTTCCGGGGAGAACCAATATAGCGTTGCACGATGTCGATGTGGGCGATGCCCTCCCCATCAAACAACACCCTTATCGCTACCCTCCTTTCAAAAAGGAAGTACTCCAGGAAGAGGTCGATTATATGTTGAAGATCGGAGTTATTGAGCCAGCTGACAGTGCCTGGAGCTCACCGGTGGTGTTGGTAGCCCAGGAAGGAAAGGCAGACAGGTTTTGTGTTGATTACAGAAAGCCCAACAACGTGACCAAAGCCGATGCTTTCCCTATTCCTCGTTTAGAGGACTGCATTGATCAGGTTGGTCAGGCAAAGTATGTAACTAAAGTGGATCTCTTGAAAGGTTATTTCCAAGTGCCCCTAACAGAGCGTGCAAGTGAGATCTCAGCCTTTGTTACTCACAATGGTCTTTACAGGTTCAAGGTCATGCCATTTGGTATGAAAAACGCACCAGCCACCTTTCAGCGTTTAATGAATTCTGTCACCCAGGGCTTGAAGAATACTGTCACGTATCTTGATGATGTGGTAACCTTTTGTGAGACCTGGGAGGAACACGTCAGGCAGATAAGGGAGCTGTTTGAGGCTCTGCAGCAGGCTGGGTTAGTGGTTAACTTGGCAAAGTGTGAGTTTGGAAAGAGTAGGGTGACATACCTCGGACATCAGGTTGGTTGTGGGGCTGTGCTCCCAAGGATGGCGAAAGTCCAGGCCATTGTGGATTTCCCGGTTCCACGCACCCGCACTCAGCTGATGCGGGTCCTGGGAATGTGTGGGTTCTATCGCCGTTTTGTGTCTAATTTTGCAGCAGTTACGGCTCCGTTGACGAACCTGTTGAGGAAGAGTGTGAAGTGGGTTTGGTCAGAGAGTTGTCAGGAGGCGCTCGCTCAGATCAAGGCTGCGTTGTCGAGTTCCCCAGTACTCAGGGCTCCAGACTTCCGTCTTCCGTTTCTGCTCGCAGTTGATGCTTGTGACGTGGGAGTAGGGGCGGTTTTGCTCCAATCAGGGGAGGATGGTTGTGAGAAACCAGTGGCGTACTTCTCAAAGAAGCTGAACAAACATCAGCAAGCATATTCAACTATTGAGAAGGAGGCCTTAGCTCTTGTTCTGGCAGTAAAGCATTTCGAAGTTTATGTTGCCAGCAGTGAGAAGGTTGTGGTATATTCTGACCACAATCCCTTGGTGTTTCTGGCTAAGTTTCGTAGTGCCAATGCTAGAGTGTTTCGCTGGAGTCTGGTTCTGCAGCCGTATAACCTTGAGATCAAGCATATTGCAGGTAAGAACAATGTTGTAGCAGATTCGTTATCCAGGGGTTGAGGAGAGTCGTTCAGAAAGGAAGTTGATGATAAGGTCAAAAGTAATTTGAGTAAGCCTGTTCTAATTGAGAGGGTAAGTAGGGGAAATTGCTAACATGAACCCTTGTTAGGTTCTCCGGGAGCTTTAAATAAGCTGAATAGTTTTATCTTAATGTAGGAAAATGTGGTTATGGAAAAAAAAACACTTTGTTTAGTTGTTAGTCTGGCGTCGAGTTTGTGTTGTGGGTTTTTTTTTTGTTTATGGGGGGAGGAATGTCACGGCAACACCATTCTCTGAGGGAAATATTTGTATTGACTGTCTGCATGTGGGGGGGCATCTGTCGAGGCGAGGGGCAGGTTTTGCCTACGTCACATCCAGTGGGGCGGAGCTCGCAGGTTAGCGGAAGTCAGCCTGCATGCAGGTGAAGAGCGGGAATGGTGATAAG